>JAUMHN010446721.1:0-10998 GCA_032360265.1 Heliamphora ciliata
GAGAATCTTAACGTGGGGAGAAATGGTCAGTATTTAATGACATGAACTCAATACTATATGGTCTTGAGATTATGGGTCAGAGTACAATTATAGTTCTTTAGTGGTGTGAACTGTAGTTCACTATTTTATGGAAATTGCATAAATCGCTGCCGATTTTTTATAATTGCAGATACTGCTATGATGTTTGTTTAATTGCAGAAACCGCTGATACGTGTCTGTGTTCTACTAGAAGTCTTACTCATAATTACTCATCAGGTCGCTGTTGTAGCCCTATATATATGCAGGTAGGTTGAACCAGTTTGATAACTTCTCTTCTAAGACTAAAGTTGTCTTGGTTCTGTCGGTACGAGTTATCAGAGGATTATAGCCCATACTATATTCGAAAATTGCATAAGAGAATACAGTAGAAGATCTGACAGGAGTTTCAACTCGAATTCAAATCGTAGTTGAAGATTCGACCTGTAAAAAGGTATTATTCTAAATTAACTTCAGATGTACGAGTTTTATTTTGATCGTTCGTCATCAAAAGTTTTATCTGGAGCCCGTTTTGGCGATTGCCCGTCCAATTAATTTTTACTATTAATCGTGTACAAAAATAAAGATCTTGGCAGTCTTGCCTCCAACAATTGATATCATAGCCGTTTTGTTTTTTATTTTCGGTTATCAGGACTGAATAGTTTTAGAACTTTTGTTAACTTTGTTTTACAGGCGTTCTAATCCTGATTTTAAAATAGTCATTTATTTTTCATATTTGATTGAATAGTGTGAATGATAATTATTTTTTTAATCATGAGGGTTGACCGTGATAAATTAAATGTGAGCCCTCAAAACATAGGATCGATGTAATAACTAGTTTTATATTTTTAAATATCTATTTAGATTATTTAAGAATGGGTTGAACATATCCAAGAACACGAAGAACAGAGGTAACACCGGTTGTAGTTCAGATTTTAACGGGCCACAGATCGCGATAAGTTTTTAATGGTTTTAAATAATTTTTTTAGTGAGTTTTTCTGCAGTATTTATGTATAAAAATAGTATAAAAAATAAGTCAAAATAGCAAGAAAAAATCACCAAAATAGCTCGGTCCTGGCGGTAATTTTTATGAATTTTTAGGCCTTTTTTGGGACTATTTTTTAGAAAATTCTTAAAATATAAAATAGCCATAAAACATACCTCAAAATACTGTTAAAAATTAAAAAAAAATTGGACCAAAATCACAACCCAAACAAGCGACAAACAGGTCGGCGGTGGCTGCGCCCAGCGACAGCAGCTTCTAGGAAGTCTTTGGACAATTTTTCGGGCTATTTTCGAGCAATGTTTTGACAAAAAGATAGTACTTTTTGATAGCTTTTTTTATATATAAAGTACATCGAAAACGGAGTTCGAATGAGGTTAGAACGGCCTCGAAAAGTTGGCGGTTAAAGGCGGCGGCGCTAGGTGTGGCGGCAGCAGCTTTGGGCAGTGTTTTTTTTACAGTTTTTCAGACTATTTTTGAGTAGTTTTCTTCGTAGAAAAATAGTAATTTTTGAAAGCTATCTTATGATATAAAGTACGTCAGAAACTGAGTTCGAAAAGAGGTCAAAAAAATCTCAAAAAGTTGGCTGCGCGGTGCTATTGCGGCCAGCAGCTTTTTTTTGGTTGTTCGAACAGTTTTTTTGGTAGTTTACCAGTAGATTTTTTGATAGAAAAATCTCATATTTTAATAGCTTTCCAACAGTATAAAGCCTGTCAAAAATCGATCCCGAATGAAGCGGCAGGAGCCACCTGAAAGTGGCGGCAGAAGCCACCTGAAAGTGGCGGCAAAGTCGTGCCGGCGGTGGCTGGTGGTTGCTGGTGGTTGCTGATAACTTTCTCTCTCTTGGAATTGATTTTGATGTATATTCTGATAAATATGAGACTGATATGCTATATATTGATATATCAGTTAGTATCATGAAAGCATGATGCAATCAAAATACTGAATCAAAGACGAACATAGATTAAAACAGCTGATTCTCTTGGAGACACTGAAACACCTCAGTGTTTTACTTGGATCATAAAATTGGGATATATGCATATCATATTTATATATATATGAACTGTGTGGATGATTGCATATTTATTTTATTTATCCTGTTAATTTAATTAATTCAAAAATTCGATTTTAATTAAAATATTTTGTAATGAAAAACAAAATTAAGTTTTTTTAATTAATTAATTTTAATTAAATAAAAAAACTTTAGATATTTTATTTTTTACAAAATATCACGTTTAAAGATGATTTTTTTAAATCGGATATATTGGAAAACGTGAGAATTAATTTTGAATTTTAAATTAATTAATTGAAAAAATATTTAATCAAAATAAATTATTATTTTTCAAAAAATATGGAACGAAAAATAAAATAAATAAATGTATTTAATTACTACCTTAGCTGAAAAGCTAGAGAAAAAATTGTGCATTTATTAGATTTTATTTGTTACGTATTTAAACACGAAAATATAGTTTGATAAATCAGAATTTTTGAATCGTGTACACATAAAGATATTTGATTCTTTCAGATCGTGTGACTTTCGAAATTAATAAATTTATTTTAATTAAACAGATTTCTATAACCCTCAAAAATATTTTAAAAATTTAAGTGGGAGAAGAAATTTATTCACAGATAAATCCTGCGGTCTCCATCACCAGTTTGTAGGTGATATAATTAAATAATGCGTGTTAGCAGTAAGATTTTTCTCCCCATCAGACAGATTAATTGCGGTATCGACAGTACAAATCTTCTTTAGAGATAATTCTAGGTAATTGTTAGTGTGGATCACTTCTCCATCTAAAGGGTTTATTGCGAAATTATGAATTTGAAATTAGGTAATGGTTAACACTTAGTTGTATATTATAGTATTCTCTCCATCTGTGTCACTGCTATTATATATTGGAACAAAACTATGTTAACTATTTAATTTTACTTGGCATGGTCAGCTGCCTAGATAGTAAAATTAAAAAGAATCGGCTTGTTTGGTTTTATGAAGGATAGTAGGCGTCCTCCCATCGAGGCATATTATTCTCAGGTTATCAGGCTACTGGTAATTAATTTTAAATTGGTAGTTGGAACCAAATTATAATAAATTCAAAGTTTTACTCATCATAATTAACGAATTTTTTAAATTATGTGATTCTCAAGATTAAAATGGCTTTCAACCCACTGATTTTAATACTCAAAGAAAACAAACTAACTGGACTGAATTTTGTTAACTAAATATATAACTTTGTTATAACTTTAACTACAAATGATATTCCTTCAATACCAAGAAATGTGTTTGTATCTGAAAAAGATTCTTCCTCTGAGCCGAAAGGCATGAAGAAGAAAAAGGTTCAGAAATAGAAAGACACAATTTCCTAGGTAGTTAGTGGGCCACGAACTGATGTGAAAAAGTTGAAAGGCAGATGTTTTTACTTCAACCAGACCCAGTACTAAAAAAAGTTATATCTAGTATTTCTCAGAAGACAGAATAAACAGGGTGATTTCTGTTCACAGGTTGTGGAAACATGTTTAGCGGTATTATTTATCGGTACCTGGTGTGTAGATACGAGAGCCAATAATTATATCTGCAATTCATTGCAGGAGTTCTAGGAAACCCGACAACAGTTGCAGTAAGAGACGTCACTCTCAGATTTGGTAGAGATTGTATTTTAATATTGAGAGATTATTTTTATGTACTTGGCATTAGAAGGAACTTAGTTTCCATTTCTGGATTGGCTAAATATGGATATTTAGTTTATTTTAATAACTCTGTGATTATTAAGGATAATAAACGAGCTATCTGTTCTGCTACACTAGTGGATGATCCTTATATTATTATTCTAATCTCTCCTACACTACAACTGACTAAAATGAATAACACATCTAATTTACCATATAAGAGAAACTTTTCTTCTTTAATGAACCAAACGTTTCTTTAGCACTTATGCTTGGGTCATATTAATCTAAAAAGGATAAACAGACTGGTAGCAGATGGACTTTTGAGTTCATTGAAAGTAGAAGCACTTCTAGTATGTGAATCTTGCTTAGAAGGCAAAATAACCAAGATGTCCTTTTCGGCCAAAGGCTATAGAGCTAAAAAATCGTTAGAGCAAGTTCACTCTGATGTGTTGGTCCTATGATAATTCGGGCTAGAGGTGACTTTGAGTACTTCATCAGTTTTATTGATGACTACTCAAGGTATGGATACATTTACCTAAAGCACCGTAAGTCTGAATACTTTGAGAAATTCAAGGCAGAGGTGGAAAAGCATCTAGATAAAAGTATCAAATTACTACAATCCGACCGTGGTGGGGAATACCTCTTTAGAGAGTTTAAGGACTACTTGTCATCAGAGGAGATTACATCCCAGTTGACTGCACATGGCACTCCGCAATAGAATGGTGTAGTAGAAAGAAAGAATATGACTCTTATGGAAATGGTACGTCCATGATGAGTTATTCAGGTTTACCCGATTTATTTTGGGGACTTGCTTTAGAAACGGCGGCTTACGTTCTGAACTTGGTACCTTCTAAGTCAGTACTTTCTACTCCCACAAAATTGTGGACCAAGCGTAAGCCTAGTTTGAAATACATTTGAATTTGGGAGTGTTCAGCACATGTGCTAAAAGAGAATACGGATAAGTTAGAACCAATCACAGAAATCTATTTCTTTATAGGGTATCCTAAGGGAACGAAATGTGGTCTGTTTTATAATCCTAAGGATTATAAGGTCATTGTTAGCACCAATGCCCGATTCTTGGAAGAGAATTATACTATGTATCACAAGCCCAAAAGTAATATTGTTCTGAAAGAACTGAAAAGAAATACCAATAGAACGGAAGAACAAGTCACTGATATCCCATTACTTCGTCATAGTGGGAGGATTATCGGGACATGTGAAAATCAAGAACATGGTGCTGATACACAGGATTCTGATTCTGCACAACGTGTTACTGCTAGTACACAAACACATATAGTATCTCGTCGTAGTGGGAGGGTTGTTCATCAATTTGACCGGAATATGTTCTTAGAAGAGTCTTTTGACAGGATCCCAGCAGAACTAGATACCAAGTCCTGTAACTACAATGAAGTACTTCAAGACAAAGATGCAGATCTTTGGCAAAGGGCTATAAATTCAGAGATGAAATATATGTATTCTATTCATGTCTGAAAACTTGTAGAACCACCCGAAGGGATAAAATCTATTGGATGTAAGTGGATCTACAAGAGGAAGAGAGGAGCAGACAAGAAGGTTGAAACCTTCAAAGTTAGGCTTGTTGCGAAAGGATTCACTCAGAAAGAAAGAATTGATTATAAGAAAACTTTTTTCGCTAGTAGCCATTTTTAAATCTATTCAAATTCTCTTATCTATTGCCGCTCATTTTGATTACAAAATCTGACAAATGAACGTCAAGACAGCTTTTCTTAACGAAAGTCTTGACGAGTGTATCTATATGATACAACCAGACGGATTCATTGTAAAAGGCCAGGAACACATGTTGTGTAAGCTTAAGAGATCCATTTATGAACTTAAGCAGGAATCGAGATCTTGAAACACTTGGTTTGATCAAGCCATTAAGTCTTATAGTTTTGATCAAAGTCCAGATGAGTCCTGTGTGTACAAGAAGCATGACGGAAGCGTGGTAATCTTTCTTCCTAGTACTTTATGTAGAAGATATCTTACTCATCGAAAATGATGTGGGGGCATTATCTACGGTTAAAGTATGATTATCTGGGTAGTTCGATATGAAGGACATGGGAGAAGCCAGTCACATCCTTAAGATCAAACTTGTGCGATATAGAAAACAAATGGTGATGGGCTTATCACAAGCAAAATATATCGATGATATCCTTTCTCATTTTATCTTGCAGGATTCCAAGAAAGAATTTCTCCCTTTCAAGCATGGAATCACTCTATTCAGGGAACAGTGTTTTAAGACACCTGATGAGATAGAGAAGATGAAGGTAGTTTCTTATACTTCGACAGTAGAAAGCCTCATATATTCTATGCTTTGCCCTAGACCCGACATCTGTTTTGCCGTTGGCATAATTTGCAGATATTAGTCTAATACAGGGTAGGAGTATTGGACTGCGGTAAAGAATATAATCAAGTACCTGAAAAGGACTATAGATTATATGTGGGTTTATCAGGTAAACAGTCTAGAACCTTTGGGGTACACAGGCTTAGATTTTTAGTCAGACATAGAGCTTGTATCAGGAAACAACCCTGCAGATCCTTTACAAAGAGTTTATCGGCTAAGACTTTTGATAGTCATGTAGAGGACATGGTAGTCAGATGTATAACAGCATGATTTTGAGTATAAGTAGAAGATTGTTATGGTTGTTATACTGAAAACTATGTTTTTAATATATAATTTTATTTTAATAAAATTAATTTTTTATTTTATGAGAAACTTTATTAGTAATGTATGCATATCATTTCTTTGTTATGCATGGATGTCCAATATTTTGTATAGTGTTTAATCTAGTGTATAGAGTACGACTTACACACAAAAGATTAGATTTTAGGTTCTTACAGAATATAAGTTTTGTGTTCACAGTTTAGATGGAAATGGGCATACCATCGATACGACTGCGACACAAAGTTTTAGTAGAATTGTCTTGGCTACAGAGAACAGATAATAGCGTCGTCAATTTTTTTGACTCATTGTGCCAGTACACTTTGTGTGTATTGAACGAGACATTTTGGGTAAGTAATTTTATACTGACTATATCAATTAATTCATATCTCATGGTTATTATGAATAGTGCTTATCCCTTAATCCTGAAATAATTATTGATTTGCGAATATTTAATATTCGTATTTTGATTCATTAGAGGGTATGATCTTATATGGATCTATACTTTCGGTGAGTTGGATAGCGGTATTATTTATATGACGAATATTAATTATTAACGAAATTCACATACCAAAAGATCAGGATTGACGATACTCTCTTAAGAAAACTTATAAGTTTTGACCGGGCTAAACCCTACAAATGGATTTAATTATCCAGCGATCAAATAAGTTAAGCGAAAGGGTTTAAGGAATATCAAGATACCGATTAAATTAAATTTTCAGTAATTAAATTTAATTGGTGGATATCAGAAATCTTAACGTGGGGATAAATAGTAAGCATTTAATAACAGGAGCTCAATGCTATATAGTCTTGAGATTATGGGTCAGAGTGCAATTATAGTTCTTTAGTGGTGTGAACTGTAATTCACTGTTTTATGAAAATTGCAGTAACCCTGCTGATTTTTCTTAATTACAGATACCGCTATAAGGTTTGCTTAACTGCAGAAATCGCTGATACGTGTCTGTGTTCCACTGGAAGTGTTACTCATAATTACTCTCCAAGTCTCTACTGTAGCCCTATATATATGTGGGTAGGCTGAACCAGTTTGATAACTTGTCTTCTAAAACTAAAACTGTCTTGGTTCTGCCGGTACACGTTCTTAGAAAATTATAACCCACACTATATCTGGGTATCGCATAAGGGAATACAGTAGAAAATCTAACAAAAGCTTCAACTCGAATTCAAATCGTAGTTGAAGATTCGACTTGTAAAAAGTTATTCTTCTAAATTAACTTCGAATGCACATGTTTTATTTTGATCGTTCATCATTAAAAATTTTATTTGGAGCCCGTTTTGGCGATTGTCCGTCCAGTTAATTTTTTCCGTTAATCATTTGTAAAAATAAAGATCATGGCAGTCTTGCCTCCAACAACTGCAGCATACTCTGCCTTTGTAGTAGAAAGCGCAACAATCTTCTGTAGCTTTGAAGCCCAACTCACAGTTGTGCCACCCAAAGTGTAAACAAACCTAGTAGTGCTCTTCCTACTGTCAATATCGCTTACTAAGTCAGCGTCTACATAGCCTTGCATTTTTAATCCTGTCCTCGTGAAACACAATGATGTCTCTATAATTCCATTCAAATATCTCAGAATTCATTTGACCGCATCCCAACGCTACTTCCCTGGATTACTCATGTATCTGCTTACTACTCCCACTGCATGTGAGATATTTCATCTGGTACAGACCATAGTATACATCAGGCTACTTATAGCCGATGCATATGGGACCTTACTCATGCTCCTGTTCTGTATTCGGAGATTGATCCTTTGTTAGCCTGAAATGGCTAGCTAAAGGCGTACTAATAAGTTTTCCGCCATCCATCTAGAATTGGCTTAGCACCTTCTTCATATACTTTGCCTGAGATAGTCTCACGATCCCATCAGTTCTGTCTCTGACTATCCTCATTCCAAGGATTTTCTTGGCAACTCCCAAGTCCTCCATGCCAAATTGTTTTGACAACTGCTTCTTCAGCTTATTAATCTCCTCGATGCTCGGTCCAACATCGAGCATATCATCCACATACAGCAACTGAACGATATATGAGCTATCAAAACTCTTCACATAACAGCAATAATCTGCCTCCAACCTAGTGGATTCGGTACTCTACATGAAGCTGTCAAACTTCTTATACCACTGTCTTGGAGCTTGTTTCAGACTACACAAGCTCTTTTTCAGTTTGCAAACCATGTCTTCCTTACCTTTCACTGCAAATTTCTCATGCTGGCGCATATAAATGTCGTCTTCTTGTTCACCGTGAAGAAATATAATCTTGACATCTAACTGCTCTAGAAACAGATCCTCTGCAGCTACAATTCCCAGTACCATTTTGATCGTTGTCAACTTCACAACCGGGGATAAGATTTCAGTGAAGTCAACTCTTACCTTCTACTGAAATTCCTTGACAACCAATCTTGCCTTGTGGCGCCTACTACCGTCATGTTCTTACTTCACTCTGTATACCCACTTGTTGTGTAAAGCCTTATTTTCAGCTGGCAATCTAGTCAGCTCTCATGTCTAGTTTGTCAACAAGGAACCCATCTCATCCTTCAGTGTTGACTCCCACTTCATCGAATTCTTGATCTGCATGGCTACTGCATAACTTTCTGGATCATTACTGTCAGTAAGCATAATGTAGAACAGGGACAGTGAAAACCACTGTGGCGGTCTGATGCTCTTGGAAGACCTCCTGACTGCTGTCACTGGTGTACTGTGTTTCACTTGTGGATTCACATTCTCCTTGTTTTTCTTATCCCCATTCTGTTTGGCTTCCTCAGAAATGTCATCCAAGTTAATAAACTCAGATTTCTTCGTCTCCGACAATGCACTATTTGTCTCTACTTTTGACCTGTCTTTGTACATCACCTATTCATTAAACACTACATTTTTGCTTCTGATGATTTTTTAAATTTTGTTATCCCAAAATTGGTAGCCAAACTCGTCATCACCATAACCAATAAAATAACAGACTTTAGATTTAGACTGCAACTTACTCCTAGCATCAGCATCTATGTGAACATATGAAGTGTAACCAAAAACTTTCAGAAAAGACAAATTTATCTCTTTTCTGCTCTATACCTCCTTTGAAATTATGAATCCCTACAGTACTGACGGTCCTCAATCCAAAAGATAGGCTGTCGTGTTCACTACATCAGCCCAAAAGCAGTCGAGTAGCACAGAAGGCAGTCTCATGCTTCTGGCTCCCTCATTCAGTATCTGGTTCATCCGTCCAGCCACGCCATTCTGCTGTGGCATTCCTAAAATGGTCTTCTCCCACCCGATTCCACTAGTAGCATAGAAATTTCTGAATCTCCCATCTGTGTACTCACCTCTATTGTCTGACCTCAGATACTTCAGTTTTAATCCGGTCTCAATCTCAACTAGGGCTTTTCACTTCTTAAAAGTTTCAAACACATCATACTTGTGCTTCAGAAAATAGACCCATACCTTCCTACTGAAGTCGTCAATGAAAGTCACGTAATACTGCGAGTCTCCAAGAGATGCAACTGAGGAAGGACCCCACAGATCTGTGTGTGCCAACTCTACCCTGTCTGGCTTTGGTGTCTTGTCGCCTTTCAGAAAGCTATCCTTTCTCTACTTCCCGAAGACGCAACCCCCACACAAATCAGACTCTACAGACTTCAAACTAGGCAAATTGCCCCTTGACTGTAGAATTTTTATCCATTTCTCGCTTATGTGTCCCAACCTCTGATGCCATAAGCTCGTGTCAAACCCACTTGCCCTTTGATTGAGATTTAGGCTCCGTTTATTTCAAAGTAAAATATTTTTTGATGTAAAATATTTTTTATGTAAAATATTTTTACAAAATTTATTTTTTTATTTTTATTTTTTGGTGTTTGGTTGACATATGAAAAATATTTTCAGAAATTCTTTTTTCTATTATTCAGTTCATTTTTTTCTCTTTTTCTTTTCTTCAATTTTTTCCCTTCCCTTCCCAAAAGAATCAAAACAGTGAACGACTGCTCAAACTCGTCTGGTTCAAGCTCCAAATTGAGAAAAACAATGACGACGACTTCTCCGGCGGTGCTCACTGCTGTAATATTTTCGTATACGCAGCGGCCATTACACCAACAGTTCATTATGGATACCGAGCTCGTCATTGGACGCTTCGAGAAAGAAGCCTAACTCCTGCTGAGACTCGTCGGATTCTAGAGTCAGGTCGAGGACCGCCACCGGATGCAGCGAAGCGGAGATCTCTTCCTCGAAGCTCTTCATGAACGAATCCAAATCGGGACTGGTGGTGCCGAGATCTAAGTCGTCAAGGTTAGCGAGCAGATCGTCTCTTAGTTTCTTCACCTTAGGCGAATCCAACTCCGACTCGTCCGATTCATCTCGAACCTGCTTTTTGTTACTTAGCTCTTCCATTCCTAGGCAAACCAGAGAAAATATCATATGTTATCTTTTATTGGCGGGGGCGTAGACAGAATAAAACAGGAGAGGAAAGATGTGTTGGAAGAGGTTAAGAGATGGATTCCAAAAATGACTTACGAATTTTTTAAAAGAAAAATAATTTTTGCTTATGATGTAAAATATTTTACTTAAGTAAAATATTTTACTTTAAGTAAAATATTTTACTTATATTTTGTTAACCAAACATCGAAAAATAGGTAAAATATTT
>JAUMHN010446732.1:0-10994 GCA_032360265.1 Heliamphora ciliata
GAAAGTATAAGCTAGAAAATGAATATTAAGTTAAAAAGAAAATAAAATGAAGTATTAGTATTTAAAGAAAAAAAAATAGAATACTTAAAAGAAAAGAGATAAGATATTATGAGAAAAAATAAAGTTGATGATAAAAGAAAATAAAATGCTACATCAAAAGAAAAAAAAATGCTAGAAATATGAATTGTATTGAAAAGGAAAAAAAAGAAAATAAATGAAATGAAAATCGGAACATTAAACTAATGCTTAAAAGAAAATTAGAAAAGAAAATTAGAAAGAAAAATAAATGCTAGAATATTAGAACAAAGCTAAGAAAATAAAAGAACACTTAAACTAATATTATAAGCAAAGAAATGAAAAATAAATGTTACATTAAGAAAGAAATTACATTAAGCTAAAAGAAAATAAATAAGACTTTTTTTTAAAACTACATTACACAAAAAAAAGTAAATGCTAAGAAAGAAAGTTAAGTAGCTATTAAATGAAAGCTAATAATTAAAATGGACCATTAAATTAATGATACAAGAAATGAAATAAAATAAAATGATAGTAAAAAGAAATTAGACTAATTAGAGGAAAAGGAAAGTAAATAATGTTAGAACATTAATTTAACATAAAAAGAAAGAAAAAGAGAATAAAATGCTAGAATTTAAATGGATGTAATATTGATGATTACAACCATTTTATGTAAGTATTTTATATTATAACAATAATGACATTATTTAGTCGTATTGTTAATTGATGTTAACACTAATTAATGAATTAATTAAAGAAAAAGTTAGTGTGCTTAGTGTGAAAGTGTAAACTACAAAATTAAAACAACCAAATTAAATAAAATTAAAGCAACTAGATTAAATGAAATTAAAGCAACTAAATTAAATGAAGCAATATAAATGATGACAAGATTAACTATGCAAATAAAAAGAAATACATGAATTGAGATTAAATATAACCCGATCACTCTAAAAGATAGAGAATAGGGTTACAAAGACCGGGGATTCAAGCGAGGTACCTGGATTGCCGGGGAATCCTCAAGTCGGGAAATGTGCTCCAATTGTCCAATTCTCGGCGGGTGATCCAAGCAATGTAGGTTTCAATGTTAGTATGGGAGATTAGGGACTCGGTATCTCGGCAGGGTTTTGGCGTCGGGGCTCAGGATCGCTCGGTATATCGGCAGAGTCTCTCCCACTCAAAATTCCTCTTGAAAATGTACGCTGGGGTACGGTATTTATAGAATTCTTCAACCAATGAGGTGTTGCCACGTTTTGGGACACGTCAGGCTATTTGGAGTTGGCAGTCGCCACAATGTAAGTTGGCGGCCACTAGGTTGGAAAAGGTTCTATTGGCGGCCGCCACAATGTGAGTTGGCGGTTGCTATGTTGGCTAGGGTTTTCAAGAGGTTCTATTGACGGCCGCCACAATGAACATGGCGGTCGCCACTTCTAGCAATGACTTAGGCAATAAGTTATCGATGGTTTGGTACAATTTCATTGGTTTTGAAAGTTTTTGATAACTGGGTTCAAATACCGAGCTTGGATCACCTCCTAAGGATCGTACTGAGGCACTATTCCACCTATTTTCATCATCGAATTTGCCTAAGATTAGGCGGGGTCAAATTGGGGTGTCTACACACAGCCGTCTCGGTTTCTCAAAAAAAGGAACAGGTTTTCAACGCCAAAACGGGTATAAACGCAAAATCAAAGCCTCTAAACACCCATTTTGATACCCACGGGCATACTCAAACCCAAGGCTACCATAAAACCTCGAAAGGAACCCTCAAAATTCGATTCCATCCAATGGAAACGACGGAAAACAGTTTTAAACTAAAAACCTAATTTATTGAAACATAAATCGCTTTTTCATGCATTTTAAGACAGTAAAACTATACATGATTAGACGTAGTATCCCTTTAAGACAATAGAGTCTAGGATCCTATTTCGGTGAGTTAAAAACTCAACGTCTCGATCCACGTGCAAAAGTGAACTTCACAAAAATGAAATTCCATTCGGATGAATGGGTAAACCACCGTGCCAATAGCAAGGATCGACAGTTGGATCGTCGAAAATCGAGCTCCGGGCCCCCGAGAAGTTAGAGATAAGGCAGAGAGAAAAGAGAGAAAACTTAACTGAGAAGTTTTAAAAATATATTTTTTGAAAATATCTTTTCTAAAATATCTAAGGTTAGATATTTATAGGTCACTAAATTATCTCTTTTTTTAAATTTTTTTTGAAATTCGCACCGCAACACCTAACGGCCCTAGGGACCAACCCCACATGCATAGCTAAACCTGATCATGCATCAAAACGCATATAAACATGTTGTTCTATGACATATAAGCATAAATGAACACGTCGATTATGTATATATTACAAAAATAAAACGGAACCGGATCTCACAAAGAATGAAAAATAATAAAATGGATATTATTATTAATCTTCAAGATAATGATAATAAGTATAAAGATACAAGAAATAAATTATGCCACTTATTGTTTGGCAAAGTGTTGAACATTTCTTCCTAAAGATATTTGAACAATTTGATTCTTGCAATTGTGTTTTTTTTTTGGATAACTTTGGTGTTTGAGTTGTAATAATTGACAAATTATGTGATTTATTGAGCTAGAATTATTCATTTAAAAAACTGATTAGAAAGCACTAATTAGGATGAACTTAACCAGAAATTGTCGCTCTCTAGTTTTAGTAAAACTAGATCTTGTTGGCTTCTTTTGCACTGCAGCATCACTAGAAGAGTTTGGTTAGGGTTCTCTCAATGAGCAACTAGAGAGGTCCGCTTCTATATCATTAGTGTTGGGGCAAACTGCTAAGGTTCTAAGATTATGTGTATGATTTTAGTCAAAAAATTACTGAACTAGTAATTGCCAAAAAAGCTCCAGATTAAAATTTTTGATATCGAACAATCAAAATAAAACTCGGTAATAATCTTAAAGTTAGTTTTAAGATTATACCTTTCGAAATTTGATTGGATGATTTCGGTTGTTATAATAATTTTCAGTCAACGATCCGTAGTGATTTTTAACTTTGAGTTAAATCTCTGACACAAGCCTTCTACTGTATTCCTGAATGCTAAACACAAATGTAGTGTGGGTTATAATCTATCGTGTTCTTCAAAACTTTCTTGATTAGATTTAGAATTTTCAGAGAACGTGGAAACCCTAGCCACCTAATCATTGACTAAATAATATAAAAATTAACGCGTCAGGTTTTATAATAGCATATAAATAGACTACATCAGGGTCTTGTGGAATAAGTATGACTTGGGAACCCAATGTAATTATAAAAATCCACCTCAATCCAAAAGCAATTTTATAAAAATATAAATTATAATTCATTCCACTAAATAATTATAATTGCACTCCCAGCCATATTCTCAAAACCGTAGTATTCAAGCTCCAGTTATTAAATACTTATTTATTCTCTCAACGTTAAGATTTTTAATACTCACCGATTAAATTAAATTACTGACAATTATATTTAATTGACTTCTAAAAAATTTCTTAAAACCTTTTGCTTAACTTATTTAACTGTCGAATTATAAAATCTACCTATAGGGGTTTGTTCGGTCAAAACATATAAGTTTTCTTAAGGGGCATCATCAATCCCGATTTTTCGAAACGTAAATTCCGTCAATAATTAATATTCACCATATAATCAATATCGTTATCAACTCATTGAGATTATAGAGTTATAAAAGATCGCATCTTTTAATGAATCAAAATAACGAATATTAAATATACGTAAATAATTAATTATTCTGTAATTAAGAGCACAAGCACTCATAATAACCATGGAGTGCGAATTAATTTATATAGTCAGTATAAAACTAATTATCCCAACGTGGTCCTATTCAATATACACAAAGTGTACTAGCACAGCGAGTCAAAAAATAGACGACACTATTATTTGTTTCCCGTAACTAAGACAGGTTTACTAAAATTTCGTAATACAGTCATACCGATAGTTTGTCGAATTTCATCTAAATTGTGAATAAAAAAACTTATATTCCACAAGAATCTTTAATCTGATTTTTTGTGTGCAAGCTGAACTCTACACACCATATTAAAATAATATGTAGAATAAAAGATATCCATGCATAACATTAAATAAATACTGAAACGCATATATTGCTCATTAAGATTCTAATAAAATAAAAATAATAATTTTATTACAAAATAAAATTAAATACTAAAACTGAAACCTTGATTTTTAGTATATAACCCTAACAATTTTCCACTTAAACTCAAAATCATGCTATTATATATATGACTCCCGTGCCCTTTACATGACTGTTAAAAGTCTTAACCGGTAAACTCTTTACAGAAGGATCTACAAGGTTGTCTCCTGATACAATATTGGCCACGGCTACATCACCTCTCTATACGATCTCTCGTATTAGATGATATTTACTCTCGATGTGTTCTACCTTCTAAGGTAAACACATATCCCAAGGTAAATTATTGAGAATCTTTATCTGGCTGAAAATTTGAGTTTATGTACCCCAAAGTACTAGACTACCTACCTAAAAAATCAACATATAATCCCTAGCTCTTTTTAGGTACTTGATTATATGTTTTATCGTTGTTTAATGCTCCTATCCCAGATTAGACTGATATCTAATAACTATGCCAACGGCAAAACAGATGTCAGGTCTAGTGCAAAACATAGTATACATGAGACTTCCTACTACTGAAGCATAAGGAACCGCCTTCATCTTCTCTATCTCATTTGGTGTCTTATGACACTGATCCTTAAATAGAGTGATTCCATGTCTGAAAGGGAGAAACCTTTTTTTGAAATTTTGCTTGCTAAAACGAGCAAGAATTGTATCGATAGAAGTAATTTGTGATAAGCCCAACATCTTCTGTTTTCGATCTCGCATAAGCTTGATCCCAATGATGTGATTGGCTTCTCCCAAATCTTTCTTATCGAATTGGCCGGATAACCATATAACACCCCCACATTGTTTCTGATGAGCAAGATATAATCCGCGTAAAGTACTAGAAAAATTACCATACTTTCATCACTCTTCTTGTACACACAAAATTTTTCAGGACGTTAATCAAAATTATAAGACTTAATGCGTTGATCAAACCGAGTGTTCCAAGACCTAGATGTCTGCTTAAATCCATAAATAGATATTTTAAGCTCGCACAACATGTGCTCCTGATCTTTTGCTATGAAACCGTCTGGTCGTACCATATAGATACACTCGTAAAGACTTCCGTTAAGAAAAGATGTCTTAACATCCATTTGCCAAATTTTATAATCGAAATGAGTCGCAATAGATAAGAGAATCCAGATAGACTTAAGCATGGATACCAGAGAAAAGATCTCCTTATAATCGATCCCCTTCTTTCTGAATAAATCCTTTTGCAATAAACTTAACTTTGAAGGTTTTCACCTTCCCGTCAACTCCTCATTTCTTCTTATAGGTCCATTTATATCCGATGAAATTTATCCCTTTGGGTGGTTCTATATATTCCCAGACCTGATTAGAGTACATAGACTCTATCTCTGAATTCATAACCCTTTGCGATAAATCTACATCTTTATCTTGGAGTGTTTTATTGTAGTTATAGAGTTCAGTATCCAGTTCCTTTGGGATCCTGTCAGAGGACTCTCCCAAGAACATATACCAATCGGGTTGACAAATAAACCTCCCACTCTGACGAGGTACTACCTGCGTCTGTGTACTAACAGTGACACACTGTGCTAATTCTGAACCTTATGCACCATTACTCATATGCTCCTCTGGTTGTGAAACTGGCATGTTAATGGTAGCACGCTGAACTGGTTTAGGGTCTGCACGTGTCTCGATAATGCTCCCACTACGATGAGGCATGGGATATCGATGACACTTTGCTGTGGCGTTTCAACCTTACTACTAGTATTTTCTCTCAACTCTTCTAGAACATGTCTACTCTTGAGTTTGTGGTCCATTACATAATCCTCTTCTAAGAATCAGGCATTGGTATTGATAATGACCTTTTAATCCTTAGAATTATAAAATAAACCACTCTTCGTTCTTATAAGATATTCAACAGAGAAACAAACTTTCGTTCTCGGTTCCAACTTATCTGTGTTCTCTTTCAGCACGTGTGCTAGACACCCCCAAATCTAAATATGTCTTTGACTAGGCTTGCATTCGGTCTATAATTTTGTGAGAGTAGAAGGTACTAACTTAGAAGGTACTAAGTTTAGAATATAAGTTGCTGCTTCTAATGTAAATTTCTAAAATGAATCGGGTAAGTCCGAATAACTCATCATAGATCTCACTATTTCCATAAGAGTCATATTCCTTATTTTTGCTACACCATTCTGTTGTGGAGTACTCAGTGCATTCAACTGGGATATAATCTCCTCCTCTGGCAAATGATTTCTAGACTCTCCAAAGAGGTTCTTGCCACCACGGCCAGACCAAAGGGTCTTGACACATTTCTTCATACGCTTTTTCTCTTCTGCTTTAAATACTTTGAATTTCTCAAAGAATTCAAACTTACGGTGTATCAAATAAATGTATCAATACCTTGAGTAATTGTCAATAAAAGTGACAAAATACTCAAAACCTCATCTAGCCCGGATAGTCATAGATCCACATAAGTCAGTATGAACTATTTTCAATAGTTCTTTAATCCTATAGCCTTTAACCGAAAACGGTCTTCTGACCATTTTACCATCTAAGTAGGATTCACAGACTGAAAATACCTCTACTTTCAATGAACTTAAAGGTCCATCTTTAGCCAGTCTATTTATCCTTTTTAAATTAATATGACCTAGGCATAAGTGGAAAAGATATGTTTGGTTTATTAAAAAAGGTTGCTTTCTCTTAAATGGTAAATTAAATGTATTATTCAATTCATTCAGTTGCAGTGTGGGAGAGATGGGAGTAATAACATATAGATCATCGACCAATGTACCAGAATAAATAAATCGTTTATTATCCTTAATAACTACAGAATTATTAAAATAAATAAAATATCCGTTTTTAACAAATTTAGAAACAGAAACTAAGTTTCTTCTAATGGAAGGTACATAAAGACAATTTCTCAATATTAAAACTCGATATCTACTAAAATTGAGAGTGGCATCTCCCACTGAAACTGCTGCCACCCTTGTATTATTGCTTATGTGCACGTAATTATCCCCATCACTAAGTTGTCAGGTTTTCTTGAACCCCTGCAATGAATTGCAGACATTATTAGTGGCACCCGTATCTACACACCTGGTACCGATAGATAATACCGCTAAGCATGTTTCCATAACTAGTGAACATAAATTACCTTTATTGTTCTAATTGCCAAGATAAATTGAATATTACTTTTTTTTTCGTGCGTGTCTGGTTGCAGTAAAAATATCTGCTTTTTGACTTTTTTACACCAGTCCGTGGTCTAGTAACTACCTTGAAAATTGTGTCACCATGTTTCTGAACTTTTTTTTTCTTCTTGCCTTCTGACTTAGAGAAAGAACCATTTTTAGAAACAAACACATTTTGTAGCATCCTAAGAATACCTTTGGCAGTTAAACCTATATCCTTATTCCTTTTCCAGTCAACATAATTAGGACTCGTAAGTTTGTTTTCTTTGAGTTAGCTGCGAGTTGATTGAAAGCCATTTTAATCCTGAGAATCACATAATTAAAAATCATTAATTATGATAAGCATAATTTTGAATTTTATTTTAAAATTGGTTCCCTCTATCATTTAAAAAAAAAAATTCACTAGCACCCTGGTGCACTGTGAATAGTATGCCTCGATGAGAAGGACGTCTGCTATTTATTATTTATTTAGACATGTCAATTTCTATTAATTTTACTATCTAAACAATAGATTTTACCAAGTAAAAATTAAATAGTTGACGTAACTTTTCTCTAATAAATAATAGCAGTGACTCAGATGAAAAAAATACTATTATTTACAGCTAAATGTAAACCTTCATTTAATCATGAATCAATCGCTTCGCAATGAATCATTCAGATAGAAAAGTAATCCGCATTAACAATTATCCAGAATTATTTCTAAAGGAGGTCTGTTCCGGTGATCCCGTAATTAATTCCGTCCGATATGACGGAAAGCCTTAATGCTAATATACAAAATTAATTACATCACTTACGAACTAATGATGAAGACTGCGAGATTTATTTGTGAATAAATTTTCTTAATCACATAGTTTTTAAAATATTTTTTAGTGTTATAAAATATATTTAATTAAAATAAATTTATAATTTTAAAAATCATACGTTATAAAAATTTTTAATTTTAAAGCATCTTTACGTGTTTTATGCATAACAAATAAAATTATCAAATTTTATTTATTTAAAAAATTAATTTTTAATAAAAAACCAAGAATTTAATTTTATTATTGTTACACATATTTCAAAAAAATAATTTATTAAAATTATATTCCTTTTATTTAATTCAAGAAATTCGAAATTAACCGTCACGTTTTTTTTTTTCAAGATATCCGATTTTTAAAAAAAGCATCTTAAACGTGCTTTAATATAACAAAATAAAATTTGCAAATTTTCTTTTTTAAAAAATTAATTAAAAAAATTTTTATTTTATTTTTCTATTACCAAAAAAGCTAATTTTGAATTAATAGAATTAATTAAAAGTTGAACAGAATAATTAAACCGAATTAAATGCATCAACGCATTTAAATAAATAAATGCATTAAATCTCAACTTTTATGGTCGATCTATAACTCTTTAGTCAAGGAGTTTTTGTTCTTCTAGAAAACTTGCAATCCTGTCAAAATTAAAAATTTAGTTTTCTGTTTCTGTCAGAACTTTACAGCCAACTAAAAATCTTGTAATATTCAGCTACTGCAAATTACAGAATGTGGGGTCCTTTAGATTAAACAAGTAAAGAATAAATGCGGCAAGGTGAAATATGCAAACGTGATTAGAAAACACAGAACGAAGAGAGACGAGGTTGGGTGAAGGAGAAGGCTAGCTGAGTTTGGAATACCAGCAGTATGAACGTATTCAGCTATCAAAATCTAATTTATCCGAAAGCATGACTATCTATCCTACTTATAGCACTCAAAGGAGCTATGTTAGGATTCAGATAGGACTCTTCAAGAGATCTAATCGGATTATGAAAGGTGATCTTCGAGAAATCAAGAGATTCTATCCCGATAATCGACCAAGTGTTCTATTCCAACTCAACTAGGTCAGCCGACGAGTGTCACGTGGGTACTCGACTCACTCGGGTGAAGTACCCAACCCACTCGGGTCGAGTGACTCAGGGTCACTCGAGTGACTCGAGTGGGTAGGCCTCGTACCTCGACAAATCTCTTTCCTTAGCCACCAAATCATATTTCTCCCAACGTCCCGTGTAGGATTGTACTGCCATTGTCTTCATTGTCTCTGGGACAGTCTTTCGATTCTCAGAGGAATCTATAATCATATAGTCTGTGTTATATCTTGGTTGTTCAGTCTGTGCTGAGCCACATAGTCGGTGCTATGTCATCGAGATTTGGTAGTCAGAGCTACATTACAGTCTGTGCAGTCTTCACGACCCGTGTCATGGTAATAATACAGTCTGTGCTGTCTTCATGGTCTGTGTCATGATAATAATATAGTCTGTGCTGTCTTCATGGTCTGTGCCATGGCAAATAGTCAGAGCTACTGTCGTAGTCAGGGCTACGCTTCATAGTCTGAGCTATGGAATGCCTTCTGCCTCTGCACGATGAACAGCAATATTAGTTGGCTGAGTTATAGTGGGTCGCAACAGCTCGAATCCCCAGTAACTCGTATAGTTCAAGTCTGGGTCTTCTTGTAACTTGGAGTTGTATGCCTGATTTACTGATGGAGTAAAATTAGCTTGCTCGAGTAACTCAAGTGGGCGAGTCTTTTGGGCCTTTTAACTTACTTCTGCTTTGATTAGTTCAGGTCAAAGAATGTATGATTCAAATACTTAACCCTTTTCGTAGTTCATAGTCAAATCACCAGTATAATTAGTAGTTTATATGATCACCTGAGTACCTGGATTAAAGTAGTCGACACCGGTTAAATAAAAAAAATATCCGAGCTACTGGAGAGATGAGCAGCTTGGGTCATGGGTGACTCGAGTTACGAGTAGAGGAGTTGCTCGAGTCATGAGTGACTCAAGTTACGAGAAGAAGTATTGTACCCGAGCTACTAGAGGGGTGAGCAGCTCGGATCATCTGCTTGTCGTCAATAGTCATACCACTAATTTGAGCCGTACACCCGAGCCATACACAAGTCTTTCGCTCGAGTCATCCGCTCGAGTAGTTGGTGTTAAATTGGTGACCATGTCTTCACTCCTTTACGACAGTCGAGACCTAAGTTCTTGTAAGTTGAGATGTCGCATAGATTAAGTCGAGTACTGCGTGGTAACTTCTGAATCGTGTGCTTGTACCGTTTAGTCGAGCCATTCACTCGGATCTTGAGCTTGAGAAACTCGTATCTTATTTCATTGATAATATACTTTTTTGAATCATCTACACAGTTCAACTAAAATACTGCCGTCGTCGCCGCCGGCCACGCACCACCGTTGTCCCATGGCGCCGCACCGCCACGCCGCACTTTAGGTATTGCCGAGTTTCAAGCTTTATTCTTTGTACCTCGTTTGGTCAAAAAAAAAAAAATACTCTTTGATGGAATCATGCGCATTCCATGGGATTGTGATTGGACCGAACTTGCTGTTTGGTTTTAATTGTTAGAGCTCTAAGAATTACAATGGCCATTAGAATTAATACACGTGGGGTCCGTAATTTAACATTTTTAAAAAAAATAGCCATGCCGCCGCTAGTTTGTTCCTTTGAACCAAATGGTTCATTAGTTTTCAAGAGCAATCCATTATCATGTGTGATCATGATAGCGTGGCAGCCTATAGGATTCATGAATTCTACATTCCATTCTAGATAATTACTGGGCCCACCGTTTGGAATGAATTGCTTTGCTTTATGAATTCCTCTCCCATTCCATAATGCATTAGGAATCCCTTGGAATTAC
>JAUMHN010446743.1:0-10994 GCA_032360265.1 Heliamphora ciliata
TATTAACATAAAAATCAACTCATATCATTAGCAATCCATCAAGAATAGTCAATATCCTACCTCATGAAAGCTAGAATCGCCAAAAGCCCCAAAACTTCGAAACCCTAGCTTCTTCGGTCCAACGCACGTCCGACTCATAGGTGGCTCGAACTCAAAGCTCTCCTAGGGTGTAGCTTGAATCTCACTTTAAAGCTTCCAATTTCATGATCGAACCTAGAAATTCTCGGATTTAGGCTTGCATCCATGCTTTCGCATACGCCATAGATGCGGATAAAAATAGAGGAAGAGAAGAAGAATTCGAAGATGAAGACGCCGGCGGCGTTGACTGGGGATGGCCGAAGCATGGTCGCCGATGGGGAAGGGTGGGAAAGGCGGCGCCGGCGGCGCGGTGAGGGATGGTGGCACGGTGGCAGCAGGTCGCGCATCGCGCGTGCCTGGTCTCTCCCTCTCAATTCTCTCTGTTTCTCAGCTTCGGCTGAGATGAGCAGTGGTCTTTATTACCCTTTTTTCTTTTATACACATAATATATTTTTAGTTACACAAACCCATCTTATTTAATTTCTCTAATTCAATTTAAATTGAATTCAAATCATTTAATCGAAATTTTCAGGCGTCATTAAATAATTTTGTATCTCGGGTCTCCACTCGTGTCAATAACATACAACATACGCCATTATTCATTAGATTCCATTTCTGTGAACTTAAGTGCATTATTAAAATTAATTAATAAATAATAATAAACACGCTAGGTCTCTACAATACATCTTGTCAAAAGAGCTTAATTTAACTTATGTGCTTACACATAATTAATCAAATGATGCCAAATTAATAATACACTACAAAAAAAAAAACTAATCATAAAATTACTAAAATAATTCATTTTTATAGAAAAAAAGACCAAAAACATACATCAAGTTAATTTTTGAAACTCTTTCTTGGACAATGTAGTACCAATATATCATCAAAACATTTAAATTAATACAATGTCAATTTTGTGGCCCAAGAACACCCCAAGCCGACTTCGCCACCCCCTTTTTCTAAAACAATTTTCTTAAAAAGACCCTCACCTCCCATGCAACCAATTAGAATTAAGAAAAATTCAAAATTTCTTACACTTTAATAATTAATCCCACCACTCAAAAATGCTATAAATAAGATCTTATTCCCCCTATTCTCCTCCATTTTTCGGCAAGCTTGAAAGAAGGAAAGAAACTAGAAATTTTCACTTCCAAAGTTCTCTAAGTATGGGAAGAAGAAAGAAGAAGAAGGAAGAAGGAGTAAGGAAGCTAGGAGATCCTTTGAGTGTCTAAAGCTAAGTCCTATTAACCTTCCACCTTAAATTAACTCTTCTAAGGTAAGAAAAACTCTAAAATCTCTGATCTCACTCAACTCAAGCCCTCCTCTCCTCATTCTCAAACTTAAAACCAAGATCAAGACTCAAAACACAAGAACAAAGGCGTAAAAGTTATGATTTTGGGGCTGTTTAGTTTGTTTAGTTTGTTATTGTGTTTGCATGTTGCTTTCCATAGAAATATTTTCATATTTAGGTACTAGAGTTATGGTTTTTAAGTTTACATACCATGTATGCAAAGAGTAAATGCTCATTCATGACATGCAACATTCTAGGAGATGAAGCAGTTGACTAGTTCTAAGTTTGTAATTGTTAGCTTGCTGGACCTATGTTTGAAAAATCATAAATAAATATAAAAAAATCATCTGAGATTGTGTTTTTTGTCCAGATTTATATTTTTGTATTATATTTTGTATAAAATTAGTTTGAACTGATTTGAGCTTATAAAACTCGAAATATGATTTTTTTACCAAAATGTATCATTTTCAGACCAGCCCCTGTTGCAGAGGTGAACAACCTATTTTAAAGTGAGAATTGAGGTTTAGTTTTTTCCTAAAAGTTGTAGCTAACATGTTTATCTATCTACCCACCAAAAATGAACCCTTTTTGTTGAGACTTGGTTTGTTAAAGCCCCTCTGTAAACTGCAGTTCATGTACAGTGATTTAAAAAGCTTGTTGTCCAACATTTTTGTGTAGTCCAAAGCCTATATTTCTAGTGATCTATCTGAAAAGTGTTTTTCATAAGAAATGTTAGAGACATTTTGATCTAAAAGTTGTCCAAAAGTCAGGTCCTTTAACCTCTTCTGACACACTTTCCTAAATTGGTAATATTTCAAATATTTTCTTAAGAATCCTACTGATCATTCTTCATAACAGTTTCAGAGGACATCTTGACCTAAAATATACCCAAAAATCAGACCAAATGAACTTGTTTTGATACCCAAAACTCGTTGCATTCTAAGAGCTTGGATCGCAGCGATTCACTAAGTGCAGTTGTAGCATATTGCTTTGTGAAGGATAAATTACCTAGAAATCATAGGATTTAGCTTAAGTGTTCTTCATAAGACTTGTTAAGAATATTTTAATCTATATTGTGACCAAAAACCAGAATCTAAATCAAAGTCTTGATGTCCCAATTTGTTGCTGCAAGTTATAAATTAATGGTTAGAAGTTTAGAAGTAAAATGTTAAGTGATTTGTAAACATATTTCTTATGTTTGGATCAATTAGAGTTAATCATATAATTAGTGCGATTTATTTCATGTAAACCATGAAATAACATGATAGTATGATGAGGATTAACTTTTGACACATGGTAGAGATTATGTTATGAATAATTGTACTTTATGCTATGCTTAGTTGTACATCATTTATGCTTAGTTGTACTTTATGCTATGAGTAGCCGTGCCTTATTCTATGAGTTGTTATACTATGAGCATTGTCACATTGCACTAGAGGCATCTTAGGGTCATCTTCATACTGTTGATAAATTGCCTTATCATGGTTGTTTGGTGGTGCCTTTGGAGTTAGGCACCCGTTGTTTATTTGTTTAGGAGATTCCTGGTGTGCCAGTTTGTGAAATTATTTTGGAATGTAGTGTAATGACCCGTACTCCAGAAATCATTAAAAATATTCGCGGGCACCGACATACGCTTAAATAAATTTCCACCAAGGAATTTACTCACAGGTATATACACAGAGAGAGGGAGAGAAAATTAGTGAGCTACCAAATTCGTTGGCCATACCACGCGACCCACGACGCCACCGCCGAACAGACCGCCGCCGCCTGACGCCATGCAGTGTCACCTCCGCACGCGTCCACGCACATCGCTGCCAGCTGTCGTCTCTCTCTCATTCTCGGTATTCTCTGTCTGTCCCTCTCTATGTTGACAACCATGATAATACACCACCACTGCTCGGTGTACGCACACGGCCACCACTTGCACAACACAACTTTGCTATTACCAGCGTTCACTACCCTTTTAACGCCTTAACACAACTACTGAACGGTTCCGATGTTGGTACACTGCTTTGGAGGATCCAAATCAGAATATTTTTGTTTAATAAATTTTATTAACAAACTATTTTTTGAATTTATTTCTAACTTGTCAAAAACATGATCCGAGCCGTTGAGTGTGTACCGCTCGTTGATTAGTTCAATTTGTTTTTTTTTTTATTTTGATCAAATTCAAGGTTAAGTTATTTGATTCCTAAAAAAAAGTAATGAAAAAAAAGAGAAAAAAAACAACAAAACGTCCGGAGGTTGAAGATAACATTGTTCATGGGATTTGTTTGTTTAGTTTGATTGGCATATTGTTTAATTATTTATTTATTTCATGATTGTTTTTTAAAAATTTGAAAGTAATGAAAAGTATAAAAAAAATACAATTTTAAAATATTTTTTATATTCCAGGAGCTACATAATAAATCAAGCGAATAATATATTTTTAATTAGATTTTAATAAAGTACCTTAAAATAATTAAAATAATATACTAGTAATTAACAAGGGTTTAAAAATAAATAAGATTTACTAAGTAAATAAAACTTTTAGTTAAGTTACGCACGAAAATTAGTATTCCACACGCTTACGTATAGATGTGATTTCTTGTTAGGTCACGAGATCTTATCACCAGAGAATTAGGAATTTTGGGATTAAGAACAAGGAGAGAGTTTTGTCACGCCTAAGTCAAGGTGAGAGTGCTTAAGTATTATTCTGAACATAAATACATGAATTATGCTTTAAATTGCTTTATATCCATGTTTTGAAGTATGAAAAATTGTGATAGCATGATCTTTTATTCAAATGCTATGATATTTCTAAATATACTATCAGTACCTTTTGAAAAGCATATAGTTGTGATATAAATATTTTGACAAATATTATCGATATTATGAGATGTTGTTTCAAAGTGCCAAGTTACAAGGGTTTTCGACCCTTTATATCCCGTTAGGGGAGGTTGCCCAATTATGGGTGTTGGTTCTCCCTATGGGGGAGGTTTCCCGTTAAACGGGGGTTTTTTCCTTAAAGGCGTTGCGGGCTAAGTCCTGAATAGCACATACCACTTGTGCTTGGTGGAGAGTGGCTCTCATTCCATCACGTTGCTATCCGTGCATTGAGAATTGAGATTACGGTACCGTCGGAACTCCTGGTCGTGAGGTAGACGACTACTTGGTCATTGTTGGGTATGGATTGTGAATAAGATAGTTTCACTTTGCATTGTCGCGGTTATGCCAAGAACTTTATTTTTAAATTATGTGACAGTGAATTCAATGACCTGTGGCTGTTGAGCCTGAAAGATACCTTTGAAAAGTTTGAGTAAGATACTTTTAAAAAGGACCGAGAATGTTATTCATGAGAATTTTGTGACAAGTAAATGCAGTATTTTTGTATCTCTTATGAAAAGCGTGATATTTTGAATGAAATGATTGTTTTCTAATTTTGTTCATTATAATACTAAATGCACTTTCTTGTAACCTTTGTGGTTGCAGATTGCAGGAATGACTAGAGTTGGTCCACCACAGTCGTTAAGTTCATAGTCCCGGGCTCGTAGTCAATTGTGGCTTTGCTTTAATCTTTTAGAAGAAAAATAAAATATGAAGTTTTTATAAAGTATATGCCGATTTTGGGTATACAGGTTAATGTATTCTTAGCATGTACGGTTACGTTGGTTCCTACAAATAAATAATTTGAGATTGATTAATATAATTACTCTTTTGATTGCTATATATTACATTAGTTTTTGGTCCCTAGAGAGAGGGTGTGACATGTATTCCCCGTGAACACCCTGGGTGCGTCCTCGGTGTATGGATATTAATTATGTGTTGGGGTTGAAACCTCTTGTGGATACCATGGGTCCATCTCTAGCTTTCCCGATATCTGTACCTTAGACCTTCGGTTAACACTGGCAAAGGCATCAAGAATCTTAAGGTGGGAGTGTTTGGTTATTTGTATGGCCCGGAGTTGGCACCAAACCCCACACCATTGTGATTGAATAAAACAACAGGGGCATGAAGCCCGGTGATGTCGTTATTATTCACAACGAAGCTTGTTTGATGGCTTTAGTGTTCAATTTGTCCAATAAAGTTTACTCTCGAATTCCTGGTGTGGAATTCCGTTGGTTACATTGTGGAGTATGGTCGGGTTTGGGCATATTCATAGCATTCTGTCATTACATTTCATGCATACTTGGCCTATTTCATGTTTTACCTATTTACCATGCTCATGTAGATTAGTTTAATTCACTTCCAATTTATCTGCCTATTGATATATACATGCAAAAAGTGTTTTATGGAATGTGTATTGTGAATTTGTGCCTTAAGTTGGACTAGTGGGGTTTGGATATTTTTCTTTGGGGCTTCAGCTCATGGTGTTGTGCCATAAGTGAAGAAGAAGAACTACCGTATGAGGAGGAACTTGTAGAGAAGGGTGAGTACCAGGAGCATGATGATTCGGGCGAAGCTTAATGGATGCGATTAGTTCTTTTGTTAATTTTTGTTTATCTCCTTAGGATGTTTATTGTATCTTTTGTAACTACACTTGGATGACTATAATATCTGTATTTTGTGTGCTTCTTGAGATAATATCTGATGTAATAGTTAATGAATATCTATGAATGAATCATTAGTATAACCCTTATTATACACTTATGTATGTCTTAATATGCTCAAAATCCGGAGCGTCACAACTTAGTATCAGAGCCTAGATTTAGTGAACCTTTAGGTCATGGGTTACGGAAAACTACGAGTTCTGTAGTGTAGAAATTCTGTAAAGTGTCTATATTATTTAATTTAACACCTATAATGCTAATAACTTAAAAATCTTTACCTTAAGTCACCTAATCTTCTCTTTTCTTAGGATGTCTTTCGGTTTAGAGCCAGAAGAGGGACCGTGGTCAGCTTCAGACTTAGAGGATTCAGACCCTGAGGAGGTACCGATGGAGGAGGAAGATCCCATCGATGTCATCCCATTAGCATGGCTATTTTCAAAGGATCGGTAAGAGGAGGCAGAAGAAGAAGATGCAGAGAAGGACAAAGACGAAGAAAGGATGAGATCACCATCATCTTTAAGCCGACTGAGGCACCGTCGCTCAACTCCGATAAGGATGAGGCCGCCAATGCAGCAATCTTCCACAGTCATCAGGCATACCACAGAGACTACCGAGTAGGAGAATGCGTCTACGTGAGAATTTGCCCAAAAATTAAATGCGTATGGAGAAAGCCCGAGGTCTTCCCTCGTTTCATGGGGCCTCTACAGATTCTAGAGAAGCGTAGCCAGGATGAACTTTTGTTTAGGAGTAACGCCATGGCTTAGGGATAGATTGGAAGATACGCTTAGCACAAAGTGGTTGCAAACCCAATGACCTCAAGATGAAAGAGGGATCGTGGATCCACGTAACCCCACGCTAAAATTTGACTACCCAGAGACATATATAGAGGTTCCTATCGCCCTCATCGACAAAGCTCGCATGGGACCCACATGGATGTGGCATGTGAGGTATGGTGAAAATGCTACGAGATTCTCGAAGCGACATGGGAATATGAGGTCAAAGTTCGTTGGTTCTGTCCACACCTATTCTAGTTAGGCTTCTACGTGTTTTGTGTTGTACCTCTTCCCCTATGCGTCATTTGTGTACCCCTCTCTTTGTAATTGTTCTAAGAAAAACTTGTATTCTTAAATATAAATACTTCGTCTTTATACCGACGGTCTCCATAGAGTGCTAATTTCGTTGGTAGCAGATTGAGATCCTCATTTTACGTTTAAATTCTGACTGAGTTTACAAGAGGCGTTAGGGATTACGTTAATTTTAGTATAGTTTTTCCATTCATAAACACATGATCAATTAGAGAGGACGATTCATACTTTCAGAGATATGCTCCAAACATGTGTTCTGGATTTTTTGAGAAGTTGATAGGAACGTTCGTTGATTGAACTCACTTACTACAATAGTTTCTAGTTGACCATAATAATGGTCCTTTACGAATTGTTGTACGATGGAAGATGACGAAGCCCAACCTATTAGAAGAAAGTCAAAGGAAGAAAGTTGCTCAGACTTGAGATTGTTCAAATCACTACAGACGAGATAAGGTTAGTGCGAGAGAGATTGAAGCGGACACAAGATAGATAGAGACGTTATGCAGATAATTGTAGACCGACCTATAATTTGAAAAAAGGAATTCGAAGTAGGAGATTTGGAAAGAAGGAAAAATTGAGTCCTCGTTACATTAGATAGTATGAAGTTCTCAAGAGGATAGAAAACATACCGTATCAATTAGCCTTACCACGAGAGTAGTCAAGAATCCATGAAGTATTTCATGTCTCGATACTGAGGTAGTACATGCTAGACCTTTCTCACATTTCGACAACAAAACCTGTCAACCTCCATCTTGACTTTACATATGAAGAAGAGCCGACGCGAATACTAGATATATAAAAGAACAAGTCCTGCAAAGCAAAGTAATTTCGATAGGTGAAAGTGCTATGGCATAGTCATTCGATTGAGGTAATCACCTGAGAACAGGAGAAAGATATAAGAAAGAAGTATCCACATCTTTTTGAATAAAATATGTAAATTTCAAGGTGAAATTTGTTTAAGGGGGTAGATTGTAGTAACCCGTATTCCCAAAATTAAAAGAAAAAAATGTAAATCAAATTTTAACTAGTTTGTTAGTTATAAAAGAAAATTTCTGAACCTAACTTCCTAGAGAAGAGCCAACCTAAACTTTGAGTCTTCTTGAACCCAAGATTCAAAATGGGCCAAGCCTAATGTTGGTTTAAGATTATAAATTTTGTTTTGATAGCCCAAGTTCTTAAGCTCAAAGAAGAAAGAAATAGAGGATTTAACCCAAAATTTAAATAAAGCCCAAGTATAATTGAGGCCCATTTCTTCGATGAAGCCCACACACATACAAGACCCAAAACTAAGAATAAGACCCAAGTAGGAAGATTGATACAACTCAAGTAAGGTCCAAATTCTTTAATTTAGGCCCACAAAAGTTTAATAAAAACCTATGGATCAAGCCCAACCTAATTTCAATGTTAAGCCCAATACTAATAATTCTTTTGGCCTAACTTTTGACCCATGTGATTTAATACAATATTCTTGCTTTAATTATTTAAAAAAATCATAAAGTGGCCGGCCATTTAAGACCACCACATGGAGAGTACAATTAAATCCCCTAATTTAAGGAAAAGGACCCCCAATTTAGGGAAAAGTATGTACCTTGGTGTGAAATTTTGTGAAAGATTTAATCATTTCTTTTAGGAAAATGTGAGATGCAAATGAAATTCAAATGAGATGAAGTTGAAATTTAAATTGAAACGCAAAATGTAAATTTTATTTTTTAGGATCCTTGTACATTCACTTTATCTCTTTAATATTTCGTTGAAGCTCATAGGAATCCTAAAAGTCATAAAAATATTTTCCAACTCAAAAGGTAACCAAAATATCTTGGAAAAATAAAAATCTGAATTTTTAATGATCTAGTCGACTGAGGCTTTATATCCAGTTGACTGACTGAGCTACTAAAATGGAATTTCAGATCTAAGCAGTTCAGTCGATTGACCCTTGGGGTTCAGTCGACTAAAGTCAAGTTCAGTCGACCGAACTAGTTTCATCAATCGACTGAACAAGCTTAAATTTGAATTTTTGCTGAAAACGGCTAGTTTGAACTTACCCTATTTAGCCCGACGGCTAGTTTGATTTTGAGGCCTATAAATAGAGCCCTTGTGCTCTTGTTTTACTCACTCAAAGCCTCTCAAACATTCTCTCATAAACAATCTCTTTGTGCTTCAAATTCTTGAGTTTTTCATTCATTTTTTTTGAGAGAAAATCATTAGAGTTCTTGTTGAGCTTCATTGTTATAATTCTTGAGAAGTGAGTTTAGTGCTTTCATTGTTTGTACTTATCTGCTCATTGAAGGAGCATTCATTTGTACTTCTCTTCTTATCATTTCATTGTATTTGAGAAAGACGTTTCTCAAAAGAGGCTAATCTGCCTACAAGGATTGAGTTGCTTGAGAATGGTACATTCTCAAGAAGAGACTACTCTGCCTAGACTAAGGAGAGAGGCTCCTCCGCCTATTGAAGGAGAGATAATAAGAAATCCTCATAGCGGTTAGCTTGAGGCAAGGACGTAGGCCGTAGCGCCGAACCTTGTAAAAATCGTGGTGTTCATCTTCTTGCTTGCTTATTTCTTTTATTTACTTTGTTGCTTGTCATTTTATCACATCCACTTGCACCTTGAATAATTTATTTTTAAACCTAAAGTGTTTTGAATCCTTTCACTTTGCAAGAAACATTTTAATTGAAATATCTTTGTATTTTAATTAAGAAGCCCTAATTGAAAAATATACTTGCAAAGTAATCTTAGAAGTTGTACTTGTATTTTAAATCATTAAAACAAGACAAGTGTTGAATCTAGAAGAATTAAATATTGTCAATTGAAATTGAAGCACAATTGCATTTTAATCTTCAAATAAAAAAGGGGCTTTAAATATTAACATCTTTACTTGCTCTTAAATTTTTTTATTCAATACAAATTTACTTGTGATTTAAATATTTTGACAAAAGATTTTTGTTTATAAGACCAACACATCTTTACTTGTGATTTAAAAAGGTTTTGGTCAAATACAAATTTATTTGTGATAAGTGATATTTTTGTGAAGTAAAAATCATACACTAATATTTGAATATTTGATCTAACGAATTTTTAAATATCCAATTCACCCCCCTCTTGGGGTTAGATTTTTAAATATCCAATTCACACTCCTCTTGGGATTACTTACATACTATCAATTGGTATCAGAGCCTAACACATTATTCTTAACAAGTTTTTGTGAAAAAGATCTATAGCAGGTATTGGTGTATCTCCTTTTGGAGAAGGTCATTCCTCCACAAGGCCTTTAATTTTTTGTGATGTTAACTACACCTTTTGGAAGCAAAGAATGAGAATATTCATTCAAACCATGGATTGGAGGGCTTGGAGGGTAATCGTACAAGGTAACATACTCCCACTAAAACTGTAGATGGTAAAGAGATTCCTAAATTAGAAGAAGAAATGAATGAAAATAATATGAAGCAATTACAAATAAACTCTAGTGCGATAAATGCATTATATTGTGCTTTAGATGCTGATGAATATAATCGAATAATGACCTATAAAAGTGCAAAAAAAATATGAAAAAAATTAGAAATAACTTATGAAGGCACACAAGATGTTAAAGACTCTAGGATTAATAGATTAATTAGTGAATATGAAAACTTTAAGATGCATGATGATGAAACTATATCTAGCATATACACTCGCTTTACTCATATTATAAATTCTCTTAATGCACTTGAAAAAACTTACCAATCTTATGAGTTGTTAAAGAAAGTACTCAAAACCTTGCCACCCATTTGGGAAGCTAAGGCTACAGTTATCTCCGAGGCAAGAAATCTAAGGGTCATGACCTTGGATGAACTAATTAGCTCACTGTTGACATACGAGCTCAAGATAAATGAAAGAGTCAATGAAAAAAGCAAGGCCACAAAGTTAATTGCCATCAAGGCCTCAAAAGATAGCTCTAGTGATGAAGACGAGGAAATCAATGATGATGACATGGCCCTCATCACAAGAAGATTTGGAAAATTCCTCAAACGAGA
>JAUMHN010446774.1:0-10993 GCA_032360265.1 Heliamphora ciliata
TCCTCTTTTGATATGTATTAAACCTATTGAACAAACCCTTTTTGGGTTAATGTAATTATTTCTTTTGTTGTTAGTACTAATGAAAGGGAATCTAATTATTATGACTATACTAGTCTTATGTTAAATATAATTTTGCGTATAGTATAATTTCTTAATATCTATACGTCTTGATGTCCTCGGAATTTGAGGCGTCATAGGTAGTAGTAGGACAACCTCCCCACCCCCACTCACTAAACTACTTTTAACAACGCGAGTAGAGCTAGAAATGCTCAATAGATCAATTTAGGAGTTGTTATGACACCGCCATCGACACGGTTTAACACCATGACACACCATGAAATTAAGACTAGGCAAACACTAGTTAAATTTTCTAGGGCTATCTTATACATTAATCCATCTGGTCAGGAAGTGGCCTTTATGGGGAATACCTTATATCCTGTTCAATATTACTTGGAACCTGACATGTGCTTTGAACAAGTTAATGTGCAAAAGGTTTGGAAGATCATAAACAAGAGATTATAGTGGCATATGTCTTCCTTTATACAATTTGTACAAAACCACTACACAAGAGGGCCTCACAAATATATAAGCATCCATATCGAAAGAGGAATGCGGGAAATAAGTGGCAGTCCCAAAACATTACACATTACAACTGACCTTGTCTATAATGATGCAAACCTTGCCAAACAAATTATCTGGGATGGAATAACGGCGCAAAACTTCTTGTAAAACCTGTTACATAGAAAGAATTCCGACACAGAAATGGCCCCCATAAGTTTCTTAAAATACAGAAAATACAGATCATAATACTCCTACTGGTAAGTAAAACAAGAGATATCGTCCTATTCATCCAAAATAAAACATGTCCCCTACTGCAGATCGTAAGACTCGATGCAAAGCAAAAACAAGGTGAGCAAAAAAAGCATAGATTGTAATTTATTGTAATTAAATCCTTCAAAAAGACCTTGTATGGTTGAGTACTACCTCTGGTAGTGGCTGATTTATATATTTATTTATAGATGAGTCGATCAACTACTAGAATTATGCATGGTTTCTGTACATTTCTATTTTGCTGAACATGAACCTAGACATATACAATAAGCCTCTGAAGATGGAGTCAAAGCCCTACATAAATTCTTTCTATTCAATAGAGATTAGTTCAGAAAATTTAAGTTCTTCAAGCCCACTTAAAATTGTGTTATGCAACTCTAATCTTAGGTGTGATGCTAATGCTTTTAGATATGACGCCAAAAGAGTTTCCATCTGCTCTCTTTTTCTTTCCTTCAATTTCATGAATTCAGATCTCAAAATCATTCTTTCAAACTCGCAACACTGAGCATGATAAGCTCAATAAATCCCTTCAATAAAGAACTTAACCCAACAACCTATAAACCACCAAAACTGTTATCTGACCAATACTGTTCACGCACTGGAAACAGCCATCTCCCTCTCTTTTTGGCCTCATAGAACCAGAACCATTAAAATGTTCTACATAATTCTCAAACTCCTGAAACCTAATAACTTCTGCATTTTTCAGTCGATTCTCCTGCATTTCCTGAAGATTCTGGGAAAGTATTTACACTCCCCCATTCATCCAGAAACCCAGAAAAAAAAAATTCTACAAACCATTTTTTTTTGCTGCTTAGCATCGAGAGTGACATCTTGCAAAAGAAATAAAATCACTCTTGTGCAACATTTCCGCTCCGCTAATGTGGATCACTACATATTTTAGTTGACGGTTGACAGTTGTTCAAGTGCTTCAGAGCACTGAGTTTTTATTGACCTATCTTCGTAAATTCATGAAATGAGCCTCATTGGCTCCATTAAAGTAAAAACTGTCTATCATTATATTACAACTAAAAACTGCCGTGTATCAGCAATATACTTGCCCTAATATAAGAAAAATAGGTGCAAATGTTATCATACGTAACATTTGACTCAATAATATGAACCAGATATGCAATTCGAAGTATTTCAGTGAATTCTTTAGTCAAAAACTTGGCTTGGGACAACAAATTGCTAATTCTGAAGCTCACCAATTTTAGAGAAGTCTAAAGTAATAAACATGTGCAAAACAACAACAAACACACAAAATTTGCTGCGTGTCATAAGAAAGTGATGGGGGAAATGCAACAAAAAGGGAGGAAGGTCCTCCAGCTGCAAGAATATGAAATTCATACAAAAATAAAGAGGGACTTGTTTTCACCTTTCGGCTTGAAACCTTAAATCCAACGTCTGATGCTGTTATCCCAATTCGCTTGAAAAAGGTGACAATAGAAGAAATAAGCTCAGCTTCAGCCTACAATACAAAAGGCAAAACACTATATTTGGAAGACAAGAAAAGAAAATCAATTGATCGTCAAACTCAAGTATGAATAAAATCATGCAATGCACATCATTTTGTGCAATGGTGGGAAGGGAGGGGGAAGGTGGATATTGCTTAAGAGTTTATAATAAAATACTGAGGAAATAATGTTTATGGTTTCGGCACATCACGTGACACATGTAGGGCTTTTTTTTTTTTTTGAAGGGGGGGATTATCAAAGCTTCCCTCAAATAATCAATTTAACAAAAACACATAATTGACATCTTTGATGTTCTTTGACCATACTACTCCATTTGAAATAAAATAAGAGGCATACTCTAAAACCCCTAGAAAGGCTTTAGACGCTCACCAAAAGATACCTATCCCAACCAAAAAAAAAAAAGAGCAAAAGAAGATTCAATCTTTCATCTAAAATTGGAAATTATGAAGCGAAGAATCTTTCAATCAATGAAGTGGAAGCTATGACTACTGCAAACATTTGTCTGTTACCTTCTTGCCACGGGCACCACATCACATAGAGGACCTGCCTCCCAAGGTTAAGGACTCTCCGGAAGAATAACTCCCCTGCCAAGATTTATAAACCATGCACACCAAAGCCAGCATAACCCAGGTAACAACAGAAATGGAGAACATATTCCATAGCTCACTGGCCACCTCACAGCGAAGCAACAAATGATCAAGAGAGTCCTTATTTCCCCCACCCCCTCCCAAGATTATAAATGGTGACGATAATTCAAAGTTGGATCCCAAATATAGAAAGCTAAGCAGCATGTGTACATATACAGGACATGGAAACGACACAACACAGACACTCGGGGGCCCCCCTAATGGTATCTATCATGAAACCCCCTTTCTCAAGCTTTTTTGTACATAGAAATTTCCGTATAATCCGTTTTATTCTATTTCAAAAAGCCATATCTTCTGCACATTCCTTCCCTCAAGACAGAAAAAGGTCCCACGGTATACCTCCTCTTTCTTCCATCAATGTTTTTAATTGGGCATCTCACATACGGGCGTGACCATGTTCGCTCTACATGCCCTATAGGGCATATATGGGTGACCATGTTCGCTCTATATGCCCTATAGGGCCAAATGCTATAAAAATTGACACTCTTTCCCTTATGGCACTGTTATCTCCCAACCTAGTTCTCTCTTTTTTCTCATTTATTTTAGTTTTAATATCAACTATTTTTTCCCTCTCAACTTTTTTTAAAAAATCTCCCACTCTCCCACTTTTTCCCTCTCCACTCTTCCACATGTTCATAATCTTTTAAATATCTAAATATTAATTTTAAAATAAAAATGACACTAAAATCTTAAAATTTCTCAATCTTACACTCTCTCCCCTCCCAACTCTCCCACGCCTACCTCCCCCTTTCTATTTTCTATTCCTTGTGTCGTCAAATGATTTGAATGTTTTCAAAAACTTTGTTCTATCATTTCATTTCCGTATTTTACAAGAGTACGAATGGGAAGGAAAAACTTGGGAATAGAAAGGATAATTTGCGGGAGCGGAATTATAGAAGGTATAATTTGTAATCTTAAAAATGGATAGTACTAAAAAGAGCAAGAGATGATAAAAAGTGACAATGATTAGTGAGTAACGTGAATTAAAAAGATGAAAAATACAGGGGGAAATGAGAGATAGATTTAATATTTTTGTGTTTTAGTTTTATTATATTTTAAAAATAAACCTTAAATATTTTTGAATAAAAAAAATTTACTTAGTTAATATAGTTGGATGCAAGTTGGATAAAACAAGCAAGAAAGAAAATAATGTTTTCAACCCACTTTTTTATCGAGGGGGTAAAACATGTGCGAGCTTGAGGTGGGACAAATTATTATCTCTAAATGCGATATATTTTTTTATCTATATAATTCTTTAAAAAATTAAAACTTTTTATCTACTAATTTCCCCAGCTTACATTTTCCATATTATTTTATCAATCCCATGCATTGCACGGGACCCCATATATATATATATATATGCGCGTGTGTGTGTGTTTTTTTCATCCAAAAACAACATTATTTCAATCATATTAGGAAACAAAAAAGAACAAATACAACTATTACAACAATAGTATGAAGATATCATCAACAATATTGCTAACTAAAAATTCAATAACTTAAGCATCTACCCAAATTATTTGACATCATATATTGAAAATATTGTTCATAATTGCTAACTGCACAAAGCATTGTGATTAATTTGTTAGATTTTCTAATATGAGGCTTTAGGCCCCACCCCAATTTTCTAGAATGAATCTGACCCCAAATGTGTCTTCGATGAGTCTGAGTATGTCCCCATTGTATCAAGGACTATATGCTCAATTAGATTTGATAAATCCACATCTTTTTTTTAGCGCAACATCCCATCCTAATTTAATACACCTCTATAATTTTAAAAATCGGCCTTTACCGTTATGTAACGCCGTTACGTATAGGTTTCAGTGCCTTTCGTTACCCATTATGACTGATTTAGCGGTAAAGGCCATTAAAGTTGCTATAATGGCAGTTACGGTGTCGTAAGGGCCCATTACGGTACCTCCACGACTGTTACAATGACTATAGTTGCTCTTCAAAGTGTGAATCAATTGAAATCATTTTGGGGTGCAATTTCTTTCACTCTTTTCACCTAAAAGTTTTCATAGCAGTCAAAAATCTTCTTAGACTTGGATGAAGCTTGATTTGAGAAATTTACCTAATTTCTACTATTTTTTGGATTTTAAAAATGCAAAAATATCTATTTTTGTTGGTGAATTTTTTCAAGATCTATTCAACATAAGGTTAACATCGTTAAATCTTGTTTGTTTTAGGTTAGATTCATATAGTCAATGTTGTATTACTTTATAATCATATTTTAAGACTTTTTTGAAAATGCTTTTTAAATTACTTATTCATGGACTATGCAAAGTTGCAAACTAAATTTAAAATATTTAGATTTTGGTTGTTCTAAATTTGATTTGTATATTTAATGTTTAATTACTTGGTTATTTTTCTTAAGAAAATTAAAAATAATCTTATTTGTTTTAGGTTAGATTCATATAATTAATATTGTATTACTTTATAATAATATTTTAAGACTTTTTAAAAAAATATTTTTTAAATTACTTGTTCAAGGCCTATGCAAAGTTGCAAACTAAGTTTAAAATATTTGGATTTTGGTTGTTCTAAATTAGATTCATATATTTAATATTTAATTACTTGTTTATTTTTCTTAAGAAAATTAAAAATATTATTTTTGAAAAAAAAAATCTTAGTTTAATACCTACTCAGAGTAAGTTTAGAATATTTAAATCTTGGTTATTAGGTTAAATTCGTATATTTAATGTTGAATTACATTTTATTATTATGATTTAAAAACCCAAAAAAATAGTTTTAAGATATTTGTTCAAAATCTATATAAATAAACTTAGAAACTTTAAATCTTGGTTATTTTATGTAATACTTGTGTATTTAATAATGTGTTATTTTTTAAAAGCATTTTAAAACTACTACAAAAATTAAAACATATGTTAAATCATGCCTAGAAAGTGAACAAAATTCACCAAAACTATTTTAAACTTTAATAAATATAATTTAGGAGTAAAAACATGCGTATTGGCCAAAATTTAGTGAGTTGTGCAAAAAAAAAATAATTCACAGCTCCGATTACCACTACTGTTACGCTATAGCCGTTATACCCCGAAACTGTCACCTCCACCGTTACCATTACCATTACGACAATCGCTACCACTATTTAAAACTATGTACTCCTCCCCTCCCCCCAAGAACTTCAATTAATAGCAATCCAATAATCCTTTCAAATAGCCGTGTCCACTAGGATTTAGTGCATGAAAGATCTTTTTTCTTCTCTCTATACTTTTATTTTAGTAAATATTTCACCTCCATAATTGATCTATCAAGTATAAACCCAACCTGATTGTCTAACACTCTCTCCCACTACTTCATACGAGACTTGTCAACTAAATACCTTTGTAGTTGTTGCAATTTTGGATATCCCGTTATTTTTATATATGTTTTGAGTTGCCAAAACACTCTACCCACTAAATCATTAAATAATTGACACGCATGCTTCCTTGTTACATCTTTGAATTCTTTCCATAGGAGGTACATCCTTATATCACTACGAATCTTACCAAATCTAATCCTTCTTTCCATCTCCTATGATAAAACATACATGCCAACTAAAAACCTCCCAACCCTCCATAATCCCTTTTCAAGTATATACCAGGTGAGTTTTTCGAATCTCTCTAGAAATCTAGTCTATCTCCTCGAAGCCATATTTAGCAACAATAACCCAAAGTCAAAGACAATCTTCAAAGCAAATTTCCATAGCCACTAGCCCAAGCGAGCCTGATTAAATTACTACAAACAATTGAAACCTAGACCCCCTTCTTTCAGAGAACAACAAAGCCAATCCCAATTCACCAAATGAGGTTTAAAATCTTCTCTCATTCCACCTCTATAAGAAATCCCTCGGAATCTTCTCTAGACCATTAGCTATTTAAGTTGGACTAAAAAAGAGAGGCATAAAGTAAGCGGGAAAGCATGCAAAAATGGTTTTTTGTTAGCTCTTCCAACCCGCCAACCTTTTTTTTCAAATCCCTCAACTAAATGGTGCCATATTGCGGTAGCTTTGAACAAGGATTTTGATATCCGAGTTACTTATTTGAATCCCTAATCCTTGATTCATTACGAAGGGAAAAAAAAGTACCTGGAACACATAATTGTTTCATGTTCCACTTCTAAAGTGACTCATATTTTCCCAAGTGTAGCCTGCAGATGACTCTCCAGAGGTTCCATTCCTTGTTCCTGTACCTTTGGATCAACTCAACCCAAAAGGGAAAAAAGCAACAACCAAACAGTGGGCAGCTCAACTTCATATGTTTGTTGGGCAGCTCTTTTTGAAGAATAACTAAATTTGTTTGGAGTAAAAAGACTATTCCAATTACGATATTAGTAGGAAAATATCGTAATAAATGCAGAGGAGAGGCAACTTTCACCTAGTAGCAAAGAGTTTGAACTAAGATTTCCAGATGCGTGGAGTGGGATATGAGCATTAAGATATTAAAATACAAAAAGTAATTCAAACTAATTAAATTTACTGCAACAACAAAACTTGAGAGACTGCAACTTTCAATTGAAGTCCAACCGAGAGAATTAGAGAATAGAAAAGACTTATTAGCGAAAAGCAAAAAAAAAAATCTTGCAAACACCTATATAGCACGTGATAACCCAAAAAAGAAAAAAGGAGGCTCTCAACTACACTTTTTGTTTTGGAAAAAAAGACCCCATCAATTTTTTCCCAACAATTATAGAGGCATCAATTTATGAAAACCTCCCCAAAATTCTACAAGATACTACATATGTTCAAATTAACTTTCAAAGTTCAGTGGGTTTACTTACGAATCATTCGTGAAACACAGCTACGGATACGAGAATAAACCACTTTGTTTTCAGGTACACTACGGCAAGAATCTACCTACCACCCACAAAGAGATTTTGGGATCATTGATAACTTTTCAATAACGAACATGGATATATTTGCAAGTATTTCCAACACAAAGTTGACTATGCACCCCATTTAACTAGTAGGATAATTCAGATCCATCGCAACAACTTTGTCAGAACAAAGACAATAAAAGAGGCATTTAGGCACCTCTCAAAAAACCCATTCTCATAGAAATGATGCAAGATAGCCATGATTTCCAACTTCAAGAAATTCTACCTTACCTCTAGCAGGAACTTCACACTTCCTACCAACCCAAGCTTGGAACTTTCTTTCTAAGTCGCGAGCTCAAAGCCTCAAATCTCCCCACTAAGCAACACTTGAATAAGTCGATTCTAGGAGCACAAAAGAATGGGTTAACTTCGATGCCATACCACCCCTTCACAATGACTTTGTTGCACAACCCTAACAAACTTCTCTAGTTGCTACAATGATGCTGCCTTCAATAATGATTTATGGACTAGGTATGCCTCATTTCCTCCATCTAGAACATCAATTTTGAGAGCCTTCGCAATTGCACCCCACCACACACACACGCACCCCAATCGATTCTATGACATACACTACCTCTCCCTTGCTCCATCTCTTTCCCCCTGCTAAAACCTCCCCTCCCTTTCTAACAGCATTGCATATCAGAGGCTTATGAAAGGCTATCTCTGATATATAACCCGTATTTAACACAAATTATTCTATTTTTAGACACGAACTATGTTTTTTCCACCGCTCTTGCCTAGATAAGTCTAATTGAATCACAATCCTATAACCAGGAAATTCAATAATATAAGGGGGTATTTGGTGGAAGCATTATGGGGGTGGGATTGGACTCTACACTTACAATCCCATATAATCCTCCATTTGATTGGCCAAATTGAGAGAGGGGGATTAAAGCCAATAGCACCCCTTACTGATTTAACCCATGGGAGAGGGATTAAAATCATTGTATCACCCAGGTGGGTTAACTAGTCATGCGATGAAGGGTTTAAGGGATTAGATGGGTTTTAACTCATTTGGTCCACTAAAATCAAATTTAATCCCACTAAAATCATGTCAAACCAAATAATGTACCATTTATCCATAGATTATCCTACTCTCAAACAATCATCCTTCGGTACAGAATAAATTACCCTAATAATCCAATCCATAATACTCCCGGTACTAATAATCCGAGTATATTAATTATCCCATGAGAATAATCCTTCAACCAAATGAGACCTAAGGGTGTCACACAACTCAAGTCTTTGTTATTAGTAAAATATATAAGATTTTCAACACCTAACAACAAAAGAACAATAATCTCAGTTAAAAACAACAAATCTCATCTGTCTCTCCTTTTGTTCAATAAAAATGCATAACTCAACTACTTAAATGGCATGAAGAATGCAAAAAAATACGTTGCAATGACAAAACATCTCGCTCTAACAGTAAATTTTGTGTTCTTTAAAACATTCTAGGAGAATCTTAACAAGGACAAAAAAATTCAAAAAAAAACCTATTTCGGTAGATTGTTTTGGTTAACTCAAAAACAGCAACGTTTCGGCAACTATCATGTTTTAGAAACATGATAGGAAGGGAGAAAAAAATTACAAACATAAGCAAAAATTTAGAAACGTGATCTAGAATATATTTTTATATGTGGTTTTAAGGCTAACAAATCAACAATTGAAAATATTTGAGAGTTATATATTTATTATAGAGTATTAGACCGTAGAAAACTCCCTTAGAATTGGATTAATATTAGTACAAAATATACTAATCAGATAACATTAATACCAAATACACAGTTAAAATAATGTCAAATATCTCATTGCCACATAAAACTGAGGGGTTAAAAGTAAACAAATATAAAAAAATAAAAAATTCTAATAAGAGGGATTACAAAGAATATTTTTTTTTAAAAAAATATCACTGACAATTTTTAGAAAAAGAATAGTTTGTGGTAATAAAAAAGACAATAAGAATATAATCATACTTGTTATACCTTTTCCTTCTAATTTTTCAAATTTTTTAACAGATCTAAATATTTTTGTTCTCAAATCTCTTTCTCTTAAGAAAAAAGAGAAAAGTAGAAATCAACATTGTTAGACATTTTTAATATGTCGAAACAACTAATTGTTTTGGTATGTTTCGGTGTGTTTTGGCGTGTTCCAATCTATTTCGGTCTTGTTTCGTGGTGTTTCGGTGGAAACATTAAAATCTTGATATTATACGGGTAGTCGAGTATTTCGTTTTAGAATCCTAGGAAGCGAACACATTTCGGGTGTTTCAAGGCACTTTGAAAATAAAATGAATTTTTGTTCCTCACATCTTAATAACTTCGATGAAGATTTCAAAGTACTTCAAGCCCAAACCCAAACACACCCTCTATGAAAACTACATGTACCTGTAGTCTTGTCGATGGATAAGCATGCCATACGTATAAGATTTATTTCATGTTGAAATGAAAGCCATGATGATGGAAACAGCACCAAAGAATAGATTTTTGCTAAATTTGTTGTTCACGCCGTTGTTCCAATCTATTTGGCATCCAAAATGTCCAGAGAGTCCACCGGGGTGAACTTCCCAAACTAAGAAATCCCACACAAAGGTGCGTGGGACAGTTTGTTGGCTCAAAATAGATATCCATTTTGAAGGAAAAAATCACCAATCGAGAGTCATGGGTCATTAGTCAAATAGGTAAAAATTCGGCTAAAACGCGAATGTATTGAATAATCTACTTCTACATGGTCAAAACCCATGACTTGGACATCAATGACAGAAAGCATAGGTAAGGCGACGAGTATGGGCATTGGCCACTTTATTAGCGGGCCCGAATTTATGTTTAAGAACGAAAGTGTAGGCTTAAAAAAACTGCACCTAACGGCCATAGTGAGAATTCAACTTCTTTTGGGAGTTGAGGTACCATAGGGCGTCATGGTCAGAATAAAGCACAAATTCATGCAGGAAGAGGTAATGATGCTAATGATGTAAAGCTTGGATAATAGCATACAATTCCTCATCATAAGTAGAGTAACGGTAATTGGTGTTAGTGAGCTTTTCGTTGAAGTAAGCGATTAGGTGACCGTAGACAGAGAGAATAGCTTGGAAATAATTTTCTCATTCATTCAATCAAATCCTGAATTACACTAATCTCTACTTATAGAAATTACAAGAGTCTA
>JAUMHN010446785.1:0-10992 GCA_032360265.1 Heliamphora ciliata
GACTTCAATGGCCAATTAAATTCACAGATTTCAACATTAGTTAGCTCATTAGTTAGTTACATAGTGAAATATATATAAGGAGGAATGTAAGCTGTTAAGACACAGATGATAATACAATAATAAGAATTCCTCTGAGACTATTCTTCTCCTTTCTTCATGGTATCAGAACTATTGACGAAAGTCTGAAAGAGAATCTGGAGTTGCTCAGTTTTTTGTTCTTTGTCTTCTTAACCTTCTTCAGTTCTGTGTTTCTTCTTTTTTTTGTCAATGACGAACACTCCTGTACCATCAAATTCGGAAGTTACCACAACATCGTCATCTTCTTTTCCAACTTCAAATGTAATTCTTTTTGGCTAGAAACATAGGCATTTAATTAAGACAACCATTGCTCTCCTTCAGCAAGCTTCTCTTCCATTTTCTTTTTGGTTGGAAGCACTTGTTACTGCTGTTTTTTTTTTATAAATAGGTTGCCTCTTACTTCTCTACACCTTCAAATTCCATTTCAGCTACTGTTTAATAAACCTCCTGATTATAGTTATCTTAAGCCTTTTGGTTGTTGTTGCTTTCCATGGCTGCGTCCTTATGCCTCTCATAAGTTGCAGCCAAGAGCTAAAGCTTGTGTATTTCTGGGTTATTGCCAACATTCCAAAGGCTATAGATGTCTTGACTTATTAGCCAACAAAATTTATATTTCTCGACATGTCAAGTTCATAGAGATTGACTTTCCTTACCTTCAATTCCTCTTCTTAATTCTACTGTGCCTTCCTTGTCTCCCTCCTTTTCTCCACTTTCCATTCCACATTTTGTTGTGCCTCCAGCTATTGATGCTTTTGTTGTGCCTCTTGTGCCTCCTATGCCTACTGTCCCTGCTGTTTCTACAGCCTTACCTACTCCTGCTTATATGTCTATGCCCACTGTCCCACAATTGCACACTGCCCAACCTGTATCCCTTGTTGCACCTTTATACACTACTAAACACTTACCTTTGAACACTTACCCTTTGTTGCCCCTTTATCACCTGCTGCAAACTTCCCAATGCTGTACACATAAGAAATTCGACAAATTCGAAAATCGAACCAATTCGACTTCTATGGATTGGGTTGGTTCGATTTTTACAAGTAATTAGTTTAGTCCTGAGTCCCAAAAAAAGCAAACCGATAATATTGGTTCGGTTATTAGATTAGTCTGAAATTAACCCGAACCAACTCGAAAACCAAATATATATATATATATATATAAAATATTAACCATTAGATAACATATATAATTATTGTGAGATTCATATAGAAAAAATAAAAAAATTTTTAACTTTACATATTAAAAAAAAGAGTCATTAAATTAAATAATTATTACTAATTGTTATTTATTTGTTATATATCATTTATTTCTATGAATTTTTTTATTAGATATTTGTCATATCTTTTATTGAATAGATTATAAAATAATTATTTAAATTTTTATTTCATGTTTTTATTATAATGTATGAATCTTAGTTTTTATTTATTATTCATTTCAAATTTTTAAAATTTATACATAGTGATTTTTTTTATGTGCGCAAAGTAATTTTTAAAATTCATGAAACTGTGGTTCTAAACCGAATTAACCCGATTTTTATTGGTTTGATTTGATTTGGTTCTACAATATGATAGGATTGATTCTGGGTCCAAAAAATTGAAACCGATAAAAATTGATTCGTTCTTAAATTTAGTATAGAATCAAATCAAATCGACCCATGTACACTCTACTATTACCCAGTGCAGCACTATTACCCACTGAGACACATTTGACTTCTTTACCTACGGAGACACATTTGTCCACAGCCGCACTCTTGCCTTCTGAACCTCTATCCAATGTTATACTTACACCTCAACTTCCTTCTCATCCCATGATCACAACATCTAAGGTGGGCATTTTTAAACCTAAACTTCCTGTCACATTTTTTTCTCCTTCCTCAAGTTCTACTGTCCCTGAACCTAAGAATTTCTCTGAAGCAACAAAATTCAAAAATGGAGAAAAGCAATGTCAACTGAATTTGATGCTCTCATTGGTCAAGGAACTTGGACCTTGGTCCCTCCCCCATGTGGTGTTGTTCCCATTGGCTGCAAGTGGATTTTTAAGATTAAGCAACATTCTGATGGATCTGTGGCCCGTTATAAAGCTCAGCTACTAGCTATTGGCAATCAACAAAGTGAGGGAGTTGATTATTTGGAAACATTTAGCCTTGACATTATAAGCAACATACTGTTCGAGTTGCGTTATCCTTAACTCTCCATTATGGTTGGTATGTTCGACAGCTGGATGTGTCCAATGCATTTCTACCTGGCCGAATTGATGAGAATATATATTTGAAGCAGCCCCTTGGTTATGTTCATCCTGAATTTTCTTACCATGTGTGTAAGCTTAATAAAGCTTTATCTGGTCTTCGTCAAGCTCCTCGTGCTTGGTATGTCATGTTCTCTTCGTTTTTGCTCACTCAAGGCTTTGCCAACAGCTTGGCAGACACCTCTCTTTTCACTCTTAAACTTTGGTCTGATGTTGTCTGTCTTAGTCTATGTCGATGACATCTTGGTTACTGGTTCCAATCCAACTTTGATTTCTAATCTTATTTCCACTATGAGTTCTACTTTTGCAATGAAAGATTTGGGGTCGTTGCATTATTTTTTGGGTGTTGAAATAATTTCTACTTCCTCTGGTGTCATTTTGTCTCAGTCCAAATATGCCTCTGAGCTCTTGGTCGAGACTGGTATGGCTGACTGCGTAATATTTGACATTAATCAAACATGGGCTTTCTTTTTCGGTTAATCTAGTTTGCTAACATATGCATGATCCACGTCTGAGTCATTTTGTTCTTATCAAAAGGATTTTGAGATATATCAAGGGCTCCTTAAAACAAGGTCTTTTGTTCTACAAAGGTTCTCTGGACATCACTGCATACTCTGATGCCGATTGGGCTGGTGATCATATTGATTGCAAATCCATTGGTTTCTTCTGTGTATTTTTGGGTTCCAATCTGATATCTTGGTTGGCAAATAAGCAACAAACAGTTGCCAAATCGTCTACTTAAGCTGAGTACAAATCCCTTGCAAACATTACTGCTGAAATTTTGTGGCTTCAGCAGCTTTTTACTAATTTTCATGTGTCCATTCCATCGATTCCTTTGCTCTAGTGTGATAATATTTTTGCGCTGGCCTTAGCTTCTAATCCCGTCTTTTATGCACAGACCAAGCATGTTGAAGACGATTATCATTTTATCCGTGAGAAGGTTCTTCAGAAGAAATTAAGGCTGCAACATGTCAGCTCTATTGATCAAGTGACTGATATTTTTACAAAGTCTCTTTTGCAGGGGCGGTGTAAATGGAGTTTGTTTAAGCTAGCTGGTAGACCATATTCAACCATCTTTCTTATAATTTAACTAAGTGACTCCCTAAAATAGTTAATCTTTTTATTTTTAACTCAAACCATACTCCATATTTTAGGGAGTCATAATTTTTTTTTAATTTTTAATATAATAATTCAAAATTTGTAATATTCATATTTTAATGGTCATATTATAACAGCTATTTTATTTTTTTAAAAAAAGTTATTTAAAAAAAAAAATTTGAGTACTTCTAACTGATTTGTGCTCCAATGATGCATAAAAGAATTTTGAGTACGATCAAAAACCATTTGTTTATTTTCGTGAAAGTAGTTGTGAATTCTTTCTCAATATGTATTTTTTTTTTTGTTGATTTCTTTGTACTGGATCAATACTAATATTGAGCCATGCAGATATAAGTAGAATATCTTCCTCAGTTGTTAAATTTTGTGATCGTTGTTGTTTTTTTGTAGTTGATTTATTTTTTGTAAAATTTGAAGACGGTATTCATTACAATATTAGTTGGTTTGATCATAATCTTTACTAAAAATCTCATTGTCAACGTCTAACTCTCTAGAAAAGAGATTAGTGTAATATGCATTTTTTTTGAGAATCTATCTACACAAATAAAAAAATCATAACTAATAATTAAAAATCTCAACAATTAAAAATTGAGTGAAATTATAAATTAAGTTAATAAATAATAAGAAATGAATTAAAAATTATAATAACTAAACCCTAATCCTAATCTCAGCAAAACAGTACATCTCAATCAACACAACACCATTGAACTAGACATGAACAAGGAGAACGAAAAAACAAAGTAGCAAAGAACAGCAAAAAATTCAATATGAACAAATTGAGTAAAATTTTCAACAAATCTCACCAAAAAATTAAGGAATCGGCAAATGATCAAGAGGAATTTCGACAAACACCAAAAACAACCGAAAATAGATGTCGAGAATTCAAAATTTTTTCCAAAGCACCAATATGAATTTCAACAAATCTAAGAGGTATGCAAAATAGATAATCAAATACATAGCTTTATAGAAGATTTTTTTGAGAAATTGTACACAAATCACTGTTTAGAGCCATTAAATATAGTAATTTTTTTTTAAAAAAACCATTGAGTAGCCTCTCTAAAATTTTCCTGAGCACGCCAGAAATGGCGAGCTATTTTTGGCCACCTTAAAATGACGAGGTGAATGGCGAGTCAGTTGGAGCTTGAGTTTTGTAGATTTCTCGTCATTTTGGCAAATGAAGCGTACCTGATGGCGAGTCATGTTGGAGATGCTCTTAGTAGTTAAGCAGTTGGTTAATTAGTTGCTAGTCTGTTCGTTACAGCTGTTAGTTTAGTTAGTTCATTAGTTAGTTACATAGTGAAATATATATAAGGAGGAATGTAAGCTATTATAGACACAGATGATAATACAATAATAAGAATTCTCTGAGACTATTGTTCTCCTTTCTTCAAGCTGATCATAGTTTCTGATAAATTAATTGTTTGTCCTTGAAGGCGGAGGTCATATTTCTGGGGCAGCTGAGGCACCAAAACTTGGTCAAACTCATAGGCTACTGCTGTGAAGACGAAGAACGGCTTCTTGTGTACGAGTTCATGCCTCGGGGCAGCCTCGAAAATCATCTGTTCAAGAGTAAGCCATGTTCTTTGGATAATTTTCTTTGATCTTTATGGTTTTTTTGTTAAAATATATAATACGTTTTTAATTTCTCATTTTAAATTTACGTGTTTGGGACAATGGTATGACTTTTTTATTTTTGAAGTAGGCTTGACTTTTTAATTTGTGGTATTAGTGGCATTTTATTTAACAAAAAAAGTTAAAAGTTATTGAAATGTATATTGGTTTTTTTTTTCTTCAAAGAAAATTTTAAAAAAAATCAGTGGGACTTTTAGTGATGCCAAGCAATCTAGTTAGTTTAAAAACTGGTTTTTTTTGGGTTAAAAAAAATCAAACTTTTTAGAAATGCAAACATAGAAAAACTAAAAAAAAAAAAATCAAACTTTTCCATAGGCCAAACAGAACGTAGTTATTATCATCGAGAGCGAGAGTGATCAAAATCTAGGAATCTCGGAATCAAACAATAATTGAGAGATTTGGTTGGTTGCAGGGATTTCTGTTTCGGTGCCATGGGGAACGAGGTTGAAGATTGCTATCGGAGCAGCCAAGGGGCTAGCTTTCCTGCACGGTGCTGAGAAGCCCGTCATATACCGCGACTTCAAAACCTCCAACATCTTGCTGGATTCTGTATGCATTTTCTGTCCAACCACATTACTCTTAAATAAATGCTTTTAATTATTGATTTAATTACTCAGGAAAAAACTATTTTTAAATTACATTTGTCTAACTATTTTTTCCCCAACTCAAATCATCCTTGTATTCCTCTTTTTAGACAAATGTGTAAAAAATATGAGCTACTAATATCATATCAATCCAATTTTTTTTTCTCATAAATGATTCGAGTCTTAAATAGCTAAACATTTATATTTTAAAAATTTATTGGGAGTCGGGCCACCAAAGCGGCACACCATCATGTTATGCCCAATTTCCATTCTCTTATAGGAATTTCACCCAATTTATAATACTAAATAATTTTGAAAACAATAAAAGAATGGGTGCAAACATGGGCGTCTCTACATAGAATTTGGTGGGGGTCAATTGTGTTGGAAAAATGAGTTTTGAATAAAAATTAGAATATAATTTTTAGCTAATTTTAAAATTAATTATCTTTGTGTTGAATTAATCTTTTTTGATTATTCTAAGTTCTAATTTGTTTGTCTCCGTGAGTAGAGTAATTATAAATTTTGTGACATTCAAAATCATTAATGGGTGAATGAGAAATTAACTTTAAAAGTATGCCATTGAAATTAACAAAATAATGGTAACTAAGTTCTATCCCACATTGCTTGGGAGAGAAAATGGTGAATGTCCAAGTGGGTATAAAAGACTTTCTAATCCTACATTTATTGGGAAAGACTTGGGTAAGTGGTTTATATAAGCCAAGTTGAACCTAAGGGGTGTGCCCCTTGGAGGTACCCAATTTTGTGGACGGAGGAGGACCTACCCAACGATGGGTTTGATCCAAACCCTACACGCGCGTCGCCTGCTCATTCGACCGGGCAAGGCCCTGGCCCGTGGAACGTGGGTCGTGGGCTCGGATCACCACTTATCTTTTTGCGAAAATTTTATTTAATTTAAAATTTAAATTAATTAATGTTACTGTTATTTGTCGGACCGAACCGTTGGAGGGTTTGGGACCAGTTGGAGAATACCGAACCGGTTCGCACCTGTTGGGCGGTCCAACCTCTAGGCCGAACCGGTGAGGCACCTGTTCGGATTAAGGCGAACAGTCTCCATTAACGCCTATAAATAGGCTATTCCTGCACTCGATTTAATTATTCAATCTCCATACTGCCATTGCCGAAGCTCTGTTCCTCTGTTTCTTTATATTGTCTGCATCGTCCTTCCAATCATTCAGAGTTTTTCGAGAAAGTTCATACACTGCAGCGTTCGCTGTGTGTACAGATTGTCGTGCTTCCTCTGTACACGGGAATTGTCTTATCCTGGAGACAGACGTCCACTACATCGCAAGCACCGTGGCGAGAATGTATTCTGTCTTAAGGACACATCGTTCCACGCTGGACTCAATCCCAACGTTCTGTTCTTCAACTGTTCTGTAAACTTAATTTGTTTCCTTTTTGTCGTTCTGTTTTTCTTTCACAGTTTCAGTATTATTTTTTGTTTTCCTTAATTAACACAATATTCTGTTCTTTTCTGTTTCTGTTTATTAAAACGGTTTCAGAAAATTGGTGTTTTTTTGTTGTGCATATTGAATCTGTTTTATTAAATTTAGTTTATCAGTATTCTTTTTATACTGTTTTAATTGTTTTTTTATTCTAAATCTGCTGTATTGTATCTTGAAAAAATAAATTATTTTAAATTCTCTTTTAATATAATTTTGAAATTATTTCAGATTACTGTTATTTATTTTACTGCAAATGATTGCTGTAGTTTTTTTTTTCTCAAACCGGCAGATTGTTGATAATTTCCAGAATATTAAACCAACAATCTTAAGACAGAATACTTTTTTATTCTTAGTTTCTGGAATTGATTACTATTAGTATTTAATTCAAGTAGTACTGTTTAAAGATACTATTTAATTGAGATACAGTATTTTAGTTTACTGTTTAAAAATATAAACTTGGTTTTATTTAATACAGTAATTACAGTTTTTAAATTATTGTTGGATTCTATTTCGGTGTTAATTCAGTTTTTGCAGTTATGGCAATCGAAATCGACAACAGAATGGACCATACCTCTACTGCTTCTACCCCTGTGGTGGCCCCTGTTCCGGCTCAGATTCCAGCCTCTGTTCTAGCCCCGATTCCTGCAACGGTTCCTGTGAGCCACGGGGAGAAACTAAAAAAATTCAATGGGACATATTTCACGAGGTGGCAGCAAAAGTTGCTGTTCTACTTGACGACATTGAATCTGGAATGGTTCCTCCATGAGGATGCTCCTTCGTTGTCTAAGAACGAGGGTGACAGGCAGGTTGTGGCTACAGTCGACGCATGGCGACATGCTGACTTTTTGTGCCGCAACTACATCCTAAACGGTCTGGACAATACGTTGTATAACGTGTATAGTCCGCTGAAGACGACAAAGAAATTGTGGGATTCACTTGACAAGAAGTACAAGACGGAAGATGCCGGGATGAAGAAATTTGTCGTCGGCAGATTCCTCGAGTTTCTTATGGTGGATTCGAAGACCGTCATTAGCCAGGTCCAAGAGCTTCAACTAATTCTGCATGAGATTCATATCGAGGGCATGACTTTGAGTGAGTCCTTTCAAGTGATTGTTATTATTGAAAAGCTGCCACCGTCTTGGAGGAATTTCAAGAACTATCTGAGGCACAAGCACAAGAAAATGAAACTTGAAGACTTGATAGTGAGGATCAGGATTGAGGAGGATAACCGCATTGCCGAAAGGAAAGGGTCACAGGAATTCCAGTTCAAGGCAATGGTCAATGTGGTAGAAGAAGCCCAAAAAGGGAAGAAGCGTAAGAATCACAACCAAAAGGCCAAGGGTGGTGATTCGAGGAAGATCAAGGAAAGGTGCTTCGTGTGTGACAAGCTGGGCTATCGGGCGAAAGACTGCCGTAGCCGCAAGGACCAAGGAAATGCCTCAAAAAGGCAGAAACTGAAATAGAGAATCTCTCATCTGATGTGTCTGAGATGAATTTGACAACAGTGGTGTCCGAGGTCAACATGGTTGGATCCAACTTAAGAAAGTGGTAGGTGAATACCGGTGCAACCCAACATGTGTGTGCAGACCAGAAAATGATCACCACTTATCAAGCAGTGACAAGTGGAGAACAACTATTCATGGAGAACTTTTTTACTGCAAAGGTGGAAGGACAAGGGAAGGTTGTGCTGAAGATGACCTCCGACAAGGAACTGATGCTCAATAATGTTTTGTATGTGCCAGAAATTCGCAAGAATATAGTGTTAGGATCTTTGTTGAGCAAAAATGGGTTCAGGCTAGTTTTTGTGTCTGGCAAGTTTGTACTTACTAAAGAGAAAATGTTTGTCGGGAAAGAGTACTTGTTAGACGGCTTGTTCAATCTAAATGTGCTTACTGTAATCTCAAAAACTATCAATAAAAATTCTACATCTTTTGCTTATATGCTTGAGTCTTCTTATATGTGGTATGGTAGATTAGGACATGTTAATTTTGAATCATTGCATAAATTAATTAACATGAATTATTTATCTAAATTTAAAATTGACTCAAATCATAAATGTGAAACTTGTGCAGAAGCTAAGTTAGCTAAAGCGCCTTTCCAGTCTGTGGAAAGAAGTACTGAGCCTCTTGGTTTAATCCATAATGATATATGTGATTTGAAATTTGTTTAAACACGAGAAGGCAAAAAGTACTTTATCACTTTTACAGATGATTGTACTAGGTACTGTTATGTGTATTTACTAAGGAGTAAAAACGAAATCTTAGAAAGTTTTATTGTGTATAAAATAGAGGTTGAAAACCAACTTGGTAGAAAGATTAAAGCCTTAAGGAGTGATAGGGGAGGTGAATATGAATCACCTTTCGGTGAATTCTATTCACAATATGGAATTATTCATCAAACCACAACTCCCTATACTCCACAGCAAAACGGAGTTGCTAAACGGAAAAACAGGACTTTAAAAGAAATGATGAATACTTTACTCATTAGTTCTGAGTTATCTCAGAACTTGTGGGGGGAAGCGATACTTTCTTCCAATTACATTCTCAACAAAATACCCCATAAAAAACGAACAAAACTCCGTATGAATTATGGAATGGTCGGAAGCCTTCCTATAAATTCTTAAGAGTGTGGGGGTGTTTAACTAAGGTAGCGGTTCCAGATCCTAAAAGGGTCAAGATTGGACCAAAAACTGTTAATTATAAATTTATAGGATATGCAAGTAACAGTAGTGTATATCAGTTTCTAGTACATAGAAGTGATAATCTTGATATTCAAGTGAATACGGTCATTAAATCTAAAAATGCATTGATTTTTGAACATGTATTTCCGTGCAAATCTATACAAGAGATAAGTTCTCTTAAAGGAACTTATGAAGCTGCAGTAGGTACTGGCCAAGTGGAAGATGGAGATCATGGATTGAGAGAAGATGAAGGACCTAGATGTAGTAAACGAACTAGAATATCCAAATTCTTTGGTCCGAATTTTCTAACATTTTTGTTAAAAAATGAGTCTCAAGCTTTTAAGCCTGCAATGTCCTTACTGGATGCACCTCTGTGAAAAGAGCCAATTAATAGTGAAATTGAATCTATCTTGCCAAATCATACTTAGAAACTGGTGGATCTTCCACCTGGTTGTAAACCTCTTGGATATAAATGGATATTCAAAAGAAAAATGAGAGCAGATGGATCAACTGAGAAATATAAGGCGAGACTTGTCGTAAAGAGATACAGGCAAACTAAAAGGGTAGACTATTTTGATACTTACTTGCTTGTGACTAGAATAACTTCCATTAGGATGTTAATTTCTATTGCATCATTATTTGATCTAGAAATATATCAAATGAATATTAAGACAGCCTTCTTAAATGGAGATTTACATGAAAAAATTTATATGGAACAATCTGAGAGTTTTATAACTCCAGGACAGGAGAAGAATGTTTGTAATCTTGTTAAATCCCTTTACGGATTAAAAAAAGCACATAAACAATGGCATAAAAAATTTGACAGTGTAATGTTGTCAAATAGTTTCAAAATAAATGAGTGTGACAAATGTGTTTATGTGAAAGACACTGACAAATGTTATGTCATTGTTTGTTTGTATACTGATGACATCCTTATCTTTGGTAGTAATAATTTTATGATTAAAACTACTAAGAATTTATTGAATAAGAGGGTTGACATGAAAGATATGGGAATAGAAGATGTTATATTAGGGATGAAATCACTAAAACATCTGATGAATATGCTTTATCTCAGTCCCAATACGTTGGAAAAATTCTTGACAAATTTGATAAGGGTGATACCCGCATTGCAAGGATACTTGTAGATATAAATCTACATTTGTCTAAGAATACAGATAAAGGCATATCACAATTG
>JAUMHN010446796.1:0-32258 GCA_032360265.1 Heliamphora ciliata
AAGAACCAATGATGATTAGTAGAGGCCAACCTTATGGTTGGGCGAACGGGGTGCCTAACACATTCCCCGATTCGTACGTTAGCCCCCGAACCTTTTTTCTCTGGTTAACATTTTCAAGATCAGTAGCCAATTTTGTTTTTCTTAGTTTTTCTCAAAAACTAAGTGGAGACTCTATTTTCAACAAAAGGGGTTTTCAAAATTTGGTTTTCAAGGTATTTAAAATATTTTTCAAAATATTTTTGAATTTCATCATTTTTAACCCCCAAATCCCAAAGCCACAGGGTTCGAATTGCTCGGCGACTCGACAGAGCTTCTCTCACTAAATCTCTACCTCAAATTCTGTCCTCAAAAACGTACTAGAGGTACGGTATTTATAGAGTTTATCAACCAATGAGATGTTGCCATATTTTAGGGATACGTCATGCTATTTGGAGTTGGTGGTCGCCACAATGTAAGTTGGCGGTCGCCATTTTTTGAAAGGTTCTACAAAGTTCTACGGCGGCCGCCATGATGAAAAGCGGCGGTCGTTATTTTTTGTTAGGATTTCCACAAAGTTCTATGGCGGTCGCCGTATTTAAACATGGCGGTTGCCTTACTTGGGCAGCAAGTTTCGATGGCTCGATAAAATTTCAATGGTTTGAAGGTTTCGGTTCAAATACCGAGCTTAGACCATTTCTCGAGGATCGTACTGAGGCACAATTTCACCTGTTTTTATTATCGAATTCATCTAAGATTAGGTAAGGTCAAATTAGGGTGTCTACAGCTACCATTTACATGCCATACGAGCATGTGGGTAATGGTGCATAGGGTTCAGATTCTGCACAGCGTGTTACTACTAATACACAGACGTAGGTAGTGCCTTGTCATAGTGGGAGGGTTGTTTATCAACCCGATCGGTATATATTCTTGGGAGAGTCTTTTGACAGGATCCTAGTAGAACTAGATACAGAACCCTGTAAATACAATGAAGCACTCTAGGATAAAGATGCAAATCTTTGGCAAAAGGCTATGAATTCATAGATGGAATCTATGTATTCTAATCAGGTCTGGGAACTTATAGAACCACTTGAAGCGATAAAATCCATCGAATGTAAGTGGATCTACAAGAGGAAGAGAGGAGCATATGGGAAGGTTAAAACTTTTAAAGCTAGGCTTATTGCAAAAGGGTTCACTCAAAAAGAAGAGATCGATTATGAGAAAATATTTTTGTCAGTAGTCATGCTTAAGTCTATTCAGATTCTCTTATCCATTGCGGCTCATTTCAATTACGAAATTTGACAAATGGACCTCAAGACAACTTTCCTTAATGGAAGTCTTGACGAGTGTATCTATATGGTGCAATCAATGATTTCATAACAAATGGCCAAGAGCACATGTTGTGCAAGCTTAAGAGATCCATTTATGGACATAAGCAAGTATCAAGGTCTTAGAATACTCAATTTGATCAGGTCATAAAGTCTTATTATGTTGATAAAGTCTAGATGAGTCATGTGTATACAAAAAGCATGACGAAAGCGTGGTAGTCTTTCTAGTAGTTTATGTAGATGATATCTTACTCATCGAAAATGATATGGAGATGTTATCTTTGATAAAAGTATATTATCTTGGCAATTCAATATGAAGGACTTAGGAGAAGCCAGTCAAATCCTTAGGATTAAGTTTTTACGAGATCAAAAATAAAGGATGTTGGGCTTATCACAAGTAAAGTATATCAATGACATCCATGCTCGTTTTAGCATGCAGGATTGCAAGAAAAGGTTTTTTTTTCTTTCAGGCGTGAAATCACTCTAACCAAGGATCGGTGTCCTAAGACACCTAACGAGATAGAGAAGATGAAGGCTGTTCATTGTGCTTCGGCAGTAGGAAGTTTAATATATGCTATGCTTTGTACTAGACCCGACATCTATTTTGCCGTTGGTATGGTTAGCTGATATCATTCTAACCTAGGGTAGGAACATTGGACTACGGTAAAGAATATAATCAAGTACCTAAAAATGACTAAGAATTATATATTAGTTTATCAGGAAAATAGTCTAGTACCTTTGGGGTACACAAACTCGGACTTCCAGTCAAACAAAGATTCCAGTAAAACAAAGATTCCAGTAAGTCTACCTCAGGATATGTGTTTACCTTGGGAGGTGGAGCTATAAGTTGTAGGAGTATCAAGCAGTCCTGCATTGCTGATTCTACCATCGAGACCGAGTACGTGGCAACTTTTGAAGTAGCCAAGGAGGCCGTTTGACTCAGAAACTTCTTATTGGATCTAGATGTGGTGCTTTCAGTTCAGTCAGCTATTGCACTTTATTGTGACAATAGCAGAGTGGTTACAAACTCGAAGGAGCCAAGAGTCCACAAGAAAGGAAATCACATTGAGCCTAAGTATCACCTGATATGAGAAATTGTACAGAGGGGTAATGCTGCTATGATCAAGATTGTATCAGGGGACAACTTTGTAGATCTTTTTACAAAGAGCCTACCGACTAAGACTTTTGATAGTCATGTAGAGGGCATGAGAGTCAGATGTATGGAAGCATGGTTTTGAGTATAAATAGGAGATTATCAGGGTTGTATACTAAAAACTATGAATTTTGTTGGTTTTAGTATTTTATTTTATTCTTTAATAAAATTATTTTTTCATTATATGAGAATCTTAATGAGCAATGTATGCAATATTATTTTTTTAATGTTATGCATTGATATCTTTTATTCTGTACTGTATCTAATCTGGTATGTAGAGTACAGTTTGCATCCAGTTGACTTACCTGAGTTGGGCTTTTTTGTTTCTTTTTCAATTGCTTTTTAGTCGACTGAATTGTGGGGTTCAGTCAACTGAAGTGCTATTGTGGTTGTTTTGTTGTTTTGGAAGATCGTGTTGTGGCCTTGGGGGTTTGTTTAGGTTTTGTTGTCGTCCTCGGGGGTGACGTGCATGGTTAGATGTGAGATTTTAGTGCATCGTTGGGTGCGAGACGTGTTTGGGTCCGAGGTTCTTTTCTAAAAAGGGGATTTTGGGAAAAAAATGGTGTTTTGTGAAAACATTTATGAAAATTGTGTTGTGAGAGGTTTGGTGTTGGCCTTCGAGTTAGATTTTATTTTATAGATTATTGGTTGTCCAGGTGAGTGGATGTTGGTTGTGTGGCATGTGATGTTGTGTCAGTTGTGTGGAAGGTGATGTCGTGTTGGGTGTGTGGCATGTGATGTCGTGACGGGTTATGTGACGAGTGGTGTCGTTATGTGAAACGTAATGTTTATACGTGATTTTGTGCATTTAAAACTCTAGTTTTATTCATGTATGTTGTAGGACGGATTTGTGGTCATGATATGTATAAAACTCTGGTTTATTTATATGTGTGTGATTACATCGGATGAAAAAGTGGTCTGATGAACGTTACTCTGGTTAACGATGGATGAAAAAGTGGTTCGATAGATGTTAACTCTGGTTAACAATGCATATGTGTGTGTGTGGGAATCAGAGGGATGAAAAAGTGGTCCTAATGATGCATCTGTGTGCAGGTATCTGAAGGATAGAAAAGTGGTCCTTAAGAGGCATGTGTTGCACGTGGTGCGTTGTATGGGTTGCGTGTGTCACGTGAGTTGCATGTGTTGCATAGGTTAACTCTGGTTAACAATGTATTAGATGGGACTGTGGTCCTTCGGTGAAAGCCCGAGAAGATCCCTATGTTGGGTGTGAATTATCGTGATATTATAGAACTGTATGTGGGGCTCATGGGAGTTGGTGGTTACATCTGTGTTGCATGTAGGGCTCGTCTGAGTCGGTGGTTATATCTGTGTTGCACGTGGGGCTCGTGAGAGTGGGGCTCACGAGAGTCGATCTTTGCATGTGAAGCTTTGTAGCATATTTGTATGTATATAAAACTGTTTTCAAATTGTTTTCGAGGCTCTTGTGAGTCGTGATATCAAACTATTCTGAGGCTCGGGTGAGTCGTAACGTACATATTACTCTACTAGCATGTTTAGCTTTTATTTCATATTTGTCTAGTTTTTGCTGAGCTTTGGCTCATGGTGTGGGATTTAAAATGTTTTTTGGGTGCATTCGATCAACCAGGTCGACCAGGACGAGCCGGTTGGGGCGGAAGACATGTAGTCTTCTCTTTTTGTTTGTACGAATCATATATATGTTTTACATGTTTTGGTTCTGAACCATGTATTGTAAGCCTGAGGGCGATATATTTAACGCATGTATGCTTTTATTTTGAGAGTAAAACATATGGTTGGGTGTTGCTTTTCAGTTTACATGGTTGTTTGTAGGTGTTTCACGTGGCTCGGAGTTTGGGACGTGACAGATAACAAAGTGATTCCCCCACCTAATATTGCTCAGAAGCCAAATGTAACCACCAGCCCCTTACTTAATCACTCGACTCAGCAAAACGTTATTGTTGTTGAAGGAGGAGTGAAAAACTTTAACCCCATGAAGTTCATAGCTCCCGGGACTGAGCCAAAGCCTACTACAGATCTATCGTCCGGCCGTGATGTGTTTTTTAGCAATGACTTTATCAAAGAGCTGGTGGATGATGACTTTGATGACTTTCTGGTATTTGTTATTCATGAAGAGAGCGATTATCCTCCCTCCAATAGTGATGATGAAGCAGATGAAGTAGTCAGAGATCTGTGGGAAGAATTAGAATGCCTCAAAGCTTTAGATGACCTAGAGGAAGCTGGCATAGATATCAAGCGGTATGTCCCGACTGTTTCGAGCAATGACGCAGCATGGTATGGAGAGGTCGAGCCAAGCTTGAAGATTGAGGAGACAGAGAAAAAGGAATTAATACTAGGAGAATCATCAAAATGGAAGAAGGTCGATGAGAAGACACCGGTTAGTGGAGAAACCGAGAAGAAGGAAAAATAGGAAGAAAAAGGGAAGAGTCAGCCTCAAGTGAATTTTTTGGAAACTGCGGGTCCTATATTCGATCCTTTAGTTTACATCGTTTCTCTTCATGAACCAAAATTGAAAACTCTTTTACCCGAGGGACCAGCTCTATGCTCTCTCAACATAAATGAGATATTGTATGAAGAAGAGAATGATCTGTGGGAACTTAAAGAGTTGGAGGAAGAATTTATGGACATAGACTACGATGAAGGGAAAGATGTGCCGAAATGGCATCCGATCATAGAAGAACCATATGACAATGGGGGCTCCTAGGAACCTTGGGTTCCTCCTCCACCGTATGATTACGAGGATCCTTTTGATAAAGTGTTACTGCCTTAGCTTTTCGAGTTAGAAACCAGTGTTGCTGAAGAATCCCATTGGTTTGCACAGAACCTGATGAAAATCAAAGAAGATCTCTGGGGAGTTGGAGAAACTAGAGAGGAAGATAGTTAGGGAAAGACGAAGGTAAAAGATTTTTGGACTTTTCGGGGAGAAGGATATCTAGTGATCGAAGTCGAAAAAGTAATCGATCAATTTGAAGGACTATGGGAGCCCAAAGAACAAGTGGAACATCTAACAAAAAGTGGGAGGCATTTCAAACCCACTCAGCTAGAGAAGGGGCAGCCGAGTAGGAGGGTAGAAAAATCGAGAAAGTAGGGAGAAAAGCAAGATAGCGAGGAAGAAGACGTGGTTTTGAAACAACTAAGGAAAACACAAGCAAATGTTAGCATCTGGGGATTGCTGGTGGCTTCTCATAAGTATCAGCAGGCAGTGTTAAAAGCTTTGAACAATGTAGACATTCTGATTGATGTTTCCCCTGAGTAGATGATGGTTGGAACGTTAGTGCTAAAGAAGTAACCAAACATAATCGCTTTCAGTGACAAGGATTTCCCACCAAAGGGGCTATCTCACAACAAGCCGCTGCATCTAACTGTCAAGTGTTTAGGAATTTTAGTCATTTCGGTCAACAATGGCTTTGTGCTCAATGTATTCCCATTGTGATTAGCCCACTGCCTAGGGTTGAAGACACAGGATTTCCAACCAAGTACATAAGGAGTAAGGGCATATGATAATACACGGAGGGACGTTTTGGGACTAGTGACCTTTGCTGTAATAGTAGGACCATTAGAGAGTGAAGTGGAATTCTATGTTCTCGACGTGCCAGCCTCGTTCAATCTACTACTAGGAAGGCCCTAGCTACATGATCCAGCGATAAGAGCAGTTCCATCAACCCTACATTAGAAACTTAAGATGATAAAGGAAGGGGTGACTATCACCATTCCGAGGGAAACTGGTATGCCAACCCCGCTCAATGACACCACCCCGCTCCTTGAGATTCAACACGGAGAAGAAGACCTTCTTCTCAATGGGTTTAACTTTGATTAAACTAAAGTTGTGCAAGTGTTGATGAATGAGGAAGATAATTATGTGAACTCAAAGGTGGTCACCATGATGAAGAGAATGTCTTTCTTCTCAGGAATGGGACTCGACAAGAATCTATAAGAAATTACAATGCCACTCCTAGTTCATCACAACCATCATGGATATGGGCTTGGATACAATCCTGGATCAGAGAATTCGAAGATGGGAGAATATGGACCGACATTGAATGGGCATTTCATCGAGGAGGGAGACGACTTCCTTTACTGCAGATTTTTGGAGCCTTGGATTGAGGAAGATACCAATTAGAAGTTGTCGGGATTGAAGATCTTCAATCACCAGCTATCCAATAGTGAAGAGGAGATGGAAATATGGTAGACGGGCTTCACTGAGAAGATACCAACCGATTGGGAAGTCCATTACGAGAAAGGAGATATGAGCTCTTTCTTCAGTGAAGAGATGGCCCAAGTGCGTATAGGTAATACAGAAGACAAAGTTGCGCTGATGATGGATGCCGACGAACCTGCGAATTACACTACACTCATTATGGATGCTACTGAGATGCAAAAGAGTCAGTCCTCTGAGTCTTTTCATATGCATGATGTAGAAAATGAGTTGGAATCCGAGTCTGGTGAGTCTATTTTAATCAAGTCTGTGAACGGTACATGTAATGGTAAGTTTGTTGAGAATGCACCTGTTGACATCCCTAGTTCCTTTTATTTTGAGTCTGAAGTTGTAACTCCTGTTAAAATCAATGAAATGAATTTGGATTTTTCTTACTTCGTTGTGCCTCAAATATGTTGCATAGATTCTAAAAATTTTAATGAATTCGAGGAGGATATTCCCCAAGATTTAAAACTTTTAGTTGAAAAGGAAGAAGAAATGCGAGCTAAACTTGGAATGGAAGAAACTGTTTTAATAAATCTTAATAATGAAAAAGATCCACAGTTAGTTTAGGTTCGTTCTACGCTCTCTTTGGAAGAACATGACTAGTTAATATTTTTATTAAAAGAATTTAAAGATATTTTTGCATGGTCCTACGAATGCCCAGAATAGATCCTAATATCGTAGAACACCATATCCCTCTCTACCCCGACGCTAAACCTGTCAAGCAGAAGCTTAGAAAAATCAGGCCAGACTGGGCTTTCAAGATCAAAGAGGTGGTCACTAAACAAATAGATGCTGGATTTCTTATGGTCACAAAATACCCAAAGTGGGTAGCCAACATTGTCCCAGTACTAAAGAAAGACATAAGGATCCAAATGTACGTCAATTTTAGGGATCTTAACAAGGCCAGCCCTAAAGATGACTTCCCCCTCCCCCACATAGATGTGTTGGTAGATAATACCACCAGGAATGCACTCCTCTCTTTTATGAATGGATTTTTAGGGTATAACCAGATCTTGATGGCGCCAGAGGACCGAGAAAAGACTACCTTCACGACACCTTGGGGAACCTATTGTTATAGGGTCATGTCGTTTGGGCTGAAAAACATGGGAGAAACCTACCAAAGAGCTGCAACCACTTTACTTCACACATGATACATAAGGAAGTAGAAGTATACGTGGACAACATGATAGTAAAGTTCAAGACCAAGGAAGGGCACATCATCGCACTAAGAAAGCTCTTCGAGCGGATAAGAAAGTACAGGATGCGTTTAAACCCACAGAAATGTGCTTTTGGAGTGCAGGAAAAATGCGCGGGTTTATGATACACAACGAGGATTAGAAGTCGGTCCGTCAAAGATCAAGGCTATTCTCGAAATGCCTTCTCTGAAAACTGAAAAGGACGTATGGAACTTTTTGGAAACAATTCAGTTCATCAGTTGGTTTATAGCCAAGTTGACCACTACCTGCGAACCTCTATTTTAACTCTTAAAGAAAGGAACTAAGTTTTGATGGGATCAACAATGTCAAGACACTTTTAACGCCATACGATGATACCTACAAAACCCTCCAGTTTTGTTGCTGCTAGAACCCAGTAATCCTTTGATACTGTATCTATCCGTGACTGATTCTGCAATAGGATGCATGCTCACTTAGGTAGATGAAGCCAAGATAGAAATAGATGTCTACTACTTGAGCAAAAAGATGACAGGTTGTGAACGTTAGTATACGCCTTTGGAAAAGACTTATTGGGCACTAGTTTGGGCATCCAGGAAGTTATGCTATTTCATGCTAGCATACCAAGTTGTTCTGATCTCAAGAATGAACCCGCTCAAGTATCTCTTAGAGAAGCCAGCATTGACGGGAAAGTTAGCCCGATGGTTGCTGATGCTAGATGAGTTGGATTTGCAATATGTTACAAGGAAATTAGTGAAAGAGAGAGCTGTTGCAGAGTTTTTGGCCGACCATCCTATTGAAGGAGAAGAAGAACCCGAGTTTGAGTTTCCCAATGAATAAGTATTAAAATCGGGAAGGATCTTTAAACCCTGTACTTCGATGGGGCTTCGAACCAGTACGGGTATGGGATAGGGATACTCTTGATCACCTCTGATGATCCCCATATCCCATTGCCTTATAAGTTAAGTTTTGAGGTTACTAACAATCAGGCTGAGTATAAAGCTTGCTTAGTCAGATTGGAAGTAACCTTAGAACTAGGGTTAAAAAAGTTGGAAGTTATAGGGGACTTGGCTTTGGTCCTGTCTCAAGCGAAAGGAGAATGAAAGGTTAAAGAAGAGAGCTTGATCCAATACCACCGAGAGCTCGAAGTAATGATCCCCTACATTAAAAGTGTGGTGTTCACCCACGTCCTGAGGTTATAGAATAAGTTCCCTGATGCCTTAGCTACTTGGCATCGATGATAGATATGCTGCCCGGAGTAAGGATGAGACCCTTAGAGATTCAGTAAAGAGATATACCCGCGATCGGTAACATTACTGCTACCCAAGAAGTCAATGATGGATTGCCCTGGTATCACAAAATTTGGAATTTCATCGAGAAGGGATAGTATTCCAGTCAAGCCAACAAGAAGGATCGAAGAGCCATCAAGAGACTGATAGCGCAATTTGTGTTCTATGGAGAAAAGCTGTATAAGAGAGGATATCTGGGAGTTAACAAACTCTGCATTGACACGGAAGAAGGATATGAGCTAATGAGGGAGATTCACAGAGGAGTGTGTGGACCTCACATAAATGGTTTGATGTTATCTAAAAAGATTCTACGCTAAGGATACTTTTGGATGACGATAGAGATAAACTATCACAAGTTTGTTCAGAGGTGCTGAAAGTGTCAAGTTCACGCAAACCTCATGCATGTGCCACCATCTCACCTTTATTATATGAATTCACCATGGCCATTTTCAGTTTGGGGAATTGACGTGATAGAAAAAATCACGCTCAAAGCATCGAATGGACATGAGTTTATTCTTGTGGCTATTGACTACTTCACAAAATGGGTTGAAGCTACCTCCTACTCTATTCTAAAAGCCTTTCAAGTAGCCAAATTCATTAAGGAGAATCTTATCTGTCGATACGGGATTCCATATGAGAAAATTTCTTACAATGGTTCTCACTTCCAAGGAGAATTTTTGGATATCTTGGAGGAATATCGAATCACCAGTCAAAAGTCTTCCATGTATAGACCACAAACTAATGGAGCTGTGGAAGCTGCCAACAAAAATGTGAAGAAGTTTCTATAAAAGCACGATAAAGGGAAGTAGAGATTGGCTAGAGAAACTGCTATTTATGCTTTTGGGATACCGAACATCGATCAAGACTTTAACTAGAGCAACACCTAATATATTGGTTTATAGGATGGAAGCAGTCTTACCCATCGAGCTAGAGATCCCGTCCTTAAGAGTTATGGCTGAAAGTAGCATTCCAGAATCAGATTGGTAGAGGGATAGGTTTGAAGAGTTGCTTTTGTTTGATGAAAGGAGACTCAGAGTACTGTTTCACATTTAAGGGTATCAGAGAATAGCTCGGGCATTTAACAAGAAGGTTAAGTCCCAGAACTTGAAAGAAGGTGACTTGGTTCTCAAAGAAATCAAAGCCGCGATCTTCAACCCAAGAGGTAAGCTCAAACCTAATTGGGTCAGGCGTTATCTCATTAAAACCCTGATGTCAGAAGGAGCTACTATTCTCATGGATCTAGATGGGAATATCTTTTCTACGCCATTCAACTCAGATCAACTTAAAAGGGTTTACCCCTAAGAGAAAATGAAAATAAGAAAGAAGATATCGCCGGGTTGAAAACCATAAAGGCGGCCTAGGTAAAAGTAAGAGCAGCTCGCAAGGTCGAAAACCCAAAAGGGCGACCTTGGAAAAAGTTAGGGCATTGAAAAGGAGAGTGCCAATACCTGAGTGTAACCCAAGCTTCGAACTACGTTATGGCCCAATTTACTTCTTCGGGATACATAGACAGCTTTTGTCAAAAGTTCAGCCCAAACCTTTGTTCAAAGCTCTCCCTTTGTAACCAAGTTTCGAGTAGTTAATCAATGCAAAAGCTTGCTTGAAATTTTTCTAATAAGTTGGTTATATTGAAAAAATGAAAATCTAAGAGACAGTTTCAGAAATCATTACGAACTAAAAGTGGAGAAATTTTCATTAAGAAGTTTTATTAGTTTAGTTAGATTCTAACACAAAAGAGGCTCGCAAATCCTCAATCCTTTTCCTTAAAACTAAAAAGAAAGCATCAAGATATCGGGTGCAACGAAAAAAGTCAAGTTCTTCTTCTTTTTGCCTCTTCTCCTTGTCTTGCACTGCACTCTAGCTCCTTTCCCCACTAAGCTCTATAATCCTCAAAAAGCCCACTATTAAACTCTCTACCAACTGGCATTATCAGTCGAGAAGACCAAGCCTGCTGATAATGACCCAAGATGGGATCCCGATGAGGAGAACTGTATAGATGGCTCACAGCAGTATTAGGCCTGGTCTGAGTACGCCCGAACTGAAGGAGAATGTGGTATGGATGATAAAAGGTGGCAAACTTCAAGCCAACTAACAAAACTCCTGGGTGACCTATGGTACCAGCAGTCATGAGAGAAATCTTCAACTAGGGGCATTGCCAGGAAATGTCCTCCCCGGTCAAAGAACTCAAAAATCTTTCCAAGCAGTTTTAGTGAAGCAAAGGCGATAAACCTGATGGCGAACAAATGACTTCACACTATAGTTATCAAACACTAGTTTCTCCAGTAAGTTCACCTTCTCCATTAGCCAAACTTGAGAGAAATAAAAGAGAGAGAGAGAGAGAGAGAGAGCTGAGTAGAAAAATAGAGAGAAATGAAGAAAAATGAGAGCTGGGTGAAAAAATAGAGAGAAAGAAAGAAAAAGGAGAGTTGAGCAGAAAAATGAAGAGAGAGATGCAGAAATATGAGAGCTGAGTGGACACCTGTAGCAATAAGGCACTACCTGCAAAGTCAGGGACACCCTCAATATGAACCGCATCAAGACCAAGAAGTGTCTCAACAAGGACTAGTGGAACGGGGTCCCGGTCCTCGTGATTCTGATAAGCTATGTGTACCAGAGAAGAACTAGACCATCCATCAGATGGTTCCAAGAGGAAATGGACCAATAAATAGATGGAAAGAGCGTAGTAATGTTGGAGCTGAAAGGAGAAATCAGTAAGAAAATCCCGAGGTCCAAAACGGTTAATGATCCGAGCCACATCAAGAAATCCATCATGAGTGGTAAGTGAAGCCACACATTTGGAGTAGCCGCGAAGCTGCATCAGTCAATCCTTAGGACTTGAGAAGGAAGTAGGAACTATGACCTCATCTCGGGACAAGATCTCAAGAAGGTCGGAAAAATCCTCCACCGTCGGGCACAGTTCCTTATACCCAAAATGGAACGCGTGCACATCGGGATCCCACAGTTGGTCAGCCCCTCTCAAAAGATGCCAGTCGATCCTCATGGTTTTTAAAGAGAATAATGCTTCTAAACCAAAGTTGAGGAAGTTCTTGCACTCAATCGAGGAGAACTCACCCATCTAAGACAAAAGGGAGTTGTTGTAAGAATGAGCCATGAAGAGACAAATAAGATAAAGAATATTTCAGACAGTGGGGTCTGGACCAGAGGGCCCCTTTCATAGAATCAAAGAGGGAGGAAACCACAGAATCAGCCTTGTGTTTCAGGCCAAAAAGTCTTGTAATGGCCGTCACCTTTTTTTCACGGCCGCCATATCCAATTGTCACAGCCGTGAACTCCAAAACACCAAGCCTCAAACTTTTTATACGTTTGTGTAGGCCGCCACATTCAAACGTCACGGCTACGCGGTTTTTCGTCACAGACGCAACCTTATTTTTACAGAAAATCTAACACCATCTCCCTTATTCGTTAACATACCCAAATCCTTGTCAAGAATCTGTAAGCAACTCGCGACATGAAAATGGGTTCATAAGGTAAATTTTCAACTCACAACTCATACATCGTGCATAATAAGATTCAAGTAATCAAAAAAATGATTTTCATATAAAAAAGGAAAGAAACGACAAGCATCCATAATATGTATAAAGTAAACCAAAGGCACGAAGGCCTATCCATCAGAAGTAATATGAATGTGTAGTGCATCAGAATGTGTATTAGCGGGCACATAGGCCTTTGTATATGAAGAGAAGAAAAGAAAGGGAAGCAATAGAGATGGGGGGTCACTCTCACCAGGTCCTCATCCTCCTAATCACAAACGCTCCTTGGGATGACTCTCTTGCTATTGAGGCTGTCTCTTTTTCCTCTGAGCTGTCAATGGTATGCACCACACTAGGGGTTTGAGCTCTAGATGAGGAAGCAGAAGATGAAGCCCGCCCAGAAGATGCAACTGGCGCCACAACCTCCACGAGTCCTCGTGTCTCTACCCTGGTCACACTGCAAGAAAGGATCACATCAGAGGACAATATATAGAGACATAAATAGAAGTGCAGAAAGGGTAATGAAGAAAGGCAGAACACGTACCATAGTAGGGCCACCCTAGGGAGCAGTAGGTGGCTGTATACTATAGGTCCAAAAAGAACTGTCCCATCAGTGGATCAGCAACCTCATGCCGGTGATGAGACGGAGGCACTCCTCACCCCACTCCCGAGGAAGCTGTCACGAAAGAGATGCATCAGTATAGGCAAGTGTAACAAGAAAGTATGAAACACAGTGAAGGAAAAGAAAGGATGTTATACCTTCTCTAAGCCGGGAGGAAGGCGTAACTCCTATGCTGTTGGCTGAGGGATCTCGATCTGGTGGAAGTTCCCATCCACGAATGTGTCTACTATCCAGGACAACTCGAGATAGGCTACTCCAATAAGACCGAGGGCAGCAAAAGGAGGACCCCGCGTAGTAGGACGAGCCTTCAAGGCTTGCATGAGCCTCTCATGGGCAAAGACTGCGTAGTCATGATCCACATCTTCGAGAAACGTAGTAGCATCGACCTCGCCATAGCATGGATGATCTTAGCTATACGAAGGGTGTTAGTTTGATGCATCCATGCTGAAGTTTTCCTCAAGATACAAAAGTGGTTGTACCCCAAGGACTACTGAACCACACACTCCCAGCTCCGCATCAGATCAGCGTCAGCCTTCTCCTCCATGCCGACCCATAGATCCCAGTAAACCTGTAAGGCAGGAAAGCGTGTCAGAGAACAGTGTGTATGAAAGGATGGAAATGAAGATAAGAAAAGGAAGAAGAGGTATACTCGGTTAGCAGTGAAGGCGTCTAGGAAGTATTGATCCCCGTCCAGATTTTTACCGCTGGGCTTTGTGCCCCGATATCTCCTCGCCCATTGGAGTGCTCGGGGGATCATGGTGGGATTGTCGCATGAATTCACCAGCGAAGGCATACCGAGGAACTCAAAAGCCTAGAGCTATAGAAAATTAGAAAGCATCAGTTCGACATATATGGAAATATGGAAATGAGAAAGGAAGTAGGAGAAGAACATAAACATACCTCCTAGATGCACCAGTAACCGCCTGTGCTCTAGTCGGGGGTGCGGGTAGCAGCGCTCATGTAGCCGTAAAGGGTAGCCAATGCAGCTCCCCCCAGTCGAACGTGTCGATGCTGGCCACCGCCACCATCACCACGAGGTAGTGGAGGTGCACTCTATTCTCTAAGTTTGGGAATAGAGCTATCCTGAACACGTAGAGAATAAAGGCACGCACCACCCACTCGAAGTGGCGGGCTTCTAAGTAGACGAACTTTTGGAAGGTCTTCCTTAGCCAGGTGTAGCGGATGCTCCCATTGTCGATAGCTGGGGGCACCTGGCCAAGGAAGAATGTGAGAGCCTCGAGGCTCCGGCTGATATCTAGATCAAAGGGGATCAGGTCACCACCTGCTCGAATCCTGTTGATGAGTGCAAAGTCTAAAGGAGTGAGCGTCGCCTCGAAAGCAGGAAATGAAACGTGTTGGTGGTGTCCCGCCATCTCTCGGCCAGCATCATGAGCTAAACCCAGTCATTGCTTGTCTCCTCTGGCATGGTGATGAACTGATCGAACCCAGCTCTGTCGGCAATCTCTTGGCTCCTCTGGAGGAGGGCGACATACCACTCTAGAATGTTAGAAGAAGCTCTAAAGTCCCGGATGTGAATCCCCCCCCCCCCCCCCCCTAAAACAAAACAAAACAAAACAAAACAAAGAAACATGAGATCGATAGACAAAAACAAGCGATAAATATCATGATGATGCGAACTAACCAAAGATTAAAACATGTAAGAACATAGTCAAAGACAAATGTACAATCCATGACATTCAAGAAACCTTCCCCGTAGGCATGAAAAATGAACTCAAGCTTTTAAACCCAAAATAAGTAGATCAATGGTTTTCATCTACAAATTTTCTACACAAATCAAAAACAACGCAACTGGCATCCATTCTATTTTGAGTCTAACAAATGTTACATGAGATAAGCCAAGCGTTCAAAGGTGATTCAAAGATCCTCTAAATCAACCAAACAAAAAAAACATCAAAATTCAAACCCAATTTCATCTCAACTTTAGGAAGCAAAACCAAATCCATCTCAAATCCCAAATTCATTTTCAACTACAAACTTCATTCAAACTACAAAGCTTAAAATCCGATTTTAGTTTTGATTTCTAAGAAAAAATCATCCAAATCAAGTCAATGCAATAAACCCAAGGTCTAATTCAACCAACTCTAATTGCAAATTCAAAATCAAATTCAAAATCAAATTCAAAATCAAATTCGATTCAAGGTCAAACTTAACTCTATCACGCCGTAAATCTCAAGGTCACGTGAAAATCCACCAAACACCAGTTTTATGAAAATAAGTTTTTATACAATCAAATCCACCTATTGAAATCAAAAGAATACCCAACATGCATCTCTCATAAGCAGTAAATATTCAATTCCAGCATGCATAATTATATTGCCCAGAGACGTACAAAACATGCCTTCAAATAGGCATACAAAAAGAAAAACTAGTAAGTCTTCCGCCACCACGGGCACCACTAGATCAACTCCTCGTGATCGTCAATCTCCAAACCTGAAAATGATTTTATAACAAAATCCCATACCGTGAGCCGATGCCCAATAGAAACAAACTATAAAGCTATAAAGCAAGATATGCAATTATATAGTGGGCGCTAACTCAACCACAAAGTCAAACAAGTTTTATGTCATAAAATCCAAAGTTTTCCTATCAGACTCCCATAAGCCTCCAAAACAGTTTTCCATCTACAAAACAAATCATTTAAACAATGCACAATAACGTTTCACAGTTAAAGAAAATAATAACCAAAACGTTATTTGCCCACTCGGATCACACACCGAGAAAAGAGAAAATGAATCCTGCGTACCGACTCCATCACAAGGGACAGTAGTAGCAACTATAGTCTCTTGCCCATTACCCAATCCCTAAACATCTTAGAACTAGTTAGGTAATGACAAGTTCTATACGGAGCATCACAACGTAACTGCTGACTTTACGGACTAAAATCGAAGGACAAAAGCACCTACCACCTTCTTTATGGGAATTACCCCGAAAGACAAAGAGACCTACTCTGCGCACGTTTCTGGACTTCCACCGAGGGCAACTCGTGCCATATACCCGTTATCTCGGTACATCTAGAGAATCATTAACCAAAAACTAACTCATAGCTCAACAACTACGAAAAATATTTTCACAAATATACATTAAACATGTATATATAGATCTATCTATGAACATAGAGATCAACAAAACATTTTCAAAAGGTTTTTCTCCGTTTTCAACAAAATATTTTCAAAACTGAGACTTAACCTCAAAGGTTAGCTCTAAACCTCCAAAATACAAAGTGTTGAGATTTTCACAAAATCCATCATGTTCCACCGTTTTCAAGAACACCCTTTGAAAACCCAACATCCACAAGTCATATGATGTAATAGACCAAAAAAAGAGAAAAAACATACTTTTTATCTGAAGAACCAAGGTTTAAACATAAATATAACATTTAATATATTTTTTACCTGGTGAAAACACATATAATTGGATGAAACACCTTTTAACAATAGTAGGGTCTAGAATCCTACCTTGGAGAGTCAAAAACTTAACGTCTCAAAACTGAACTGCGTTAGAACGAGAATCCGTCCAGATGAACGCGAAGCTTATGGCGCGTACAGCAAGGATCCGTAAACAAACTAACAAAAAACCAAGCCCCAGGCCCGTAAATCTAGAGAGAAGGCAGAGAAAATGGAAAACTTAGCTTGGAAGAAATGTTTAAACAAATATCTCAGCCCACTTGGTATTTATAGAAACGACAAATATCTTCTATCCAGTCGACCGAACTGAAAAATCTCGGTCCAGTCGACTGAACTGCTGGGCAGTGTGTTTTTCTACGTCAAACTGGTCTTTAGGCTTAAACACAAGCCAAACTAGCCTCAACCAAACCCCAAAAAGTATAAAACACATTTATACATGCTGTTCTACAACACCAAAGCATAAACCATTCATAGACGATATCCATGTGATAAAAGAAACACGTCAAGCATGAATATATATGAAAAAGAAACGGTACAGGATCTCACAAATCTACCCCCCTTAAGAAATTTTGCCACCAAAATTCGCTACAAGGTCACGAGGTAAACAGGTCCGGATATCTACCACGAACCCCAGATTCAAGCTCCCATGTCGCTTCTTCAACCCCGTGATGATGCCAAAGGACCTTGACGTAAAAAATCGTTGTCCCTAGTAACACTTGCTCCTTCGTATCTAGGATCTTTACTAGACGCTCCTCATAAGTGACATCCTCATCAACCCGCAGCTCGGCCCAATCCAGAACATGTGAAGGATCAGGATCATACCTCCGAAGCATGGAAATGTGAAACACGTTATGTACAGATGTTAAATGAGGCGGCAAAGCCAGACGATATGCTACCACCCCAATCCTTTTTAGAATCTCGAATGGGCCTATAAAGCGCGGGGATAGCTTCCTGCTATGCCCAAATCTCATCAACCCTCTACGTGGCGAGACCTTCAGAAACACATGATCTCTAACTACAAACTCTAAAGGTCTCCTCCTCTGATCTACATAACTCTTCTGGCAGCTCTGAGCTATCACCAGACGCTGACAAATCACTACAATCTTCTCGGTCGTCTCCCATACTAAGTCGGGTCCCAAAACAGTGGTCTCCCCCACATCTGTCCAACGAACATGCAATCTACACGGTCTACCATACAAAGCCGCATACGGTGCCATCCGAATATTAAACTGATAGCTGTTGTTGTATGCAAACTCTGCCAACGATAGATGATCCTCCCAAGAACCCCAAAAATCAAGCACACAGGCTTTCAACATGTCCTCTAAAATCTGGATGGTCGTCTCAGATTGACCGTTAATTTGTGGGTGAAAAGCTATGCTAATGGTCAAGCTCGTCCCCAAAGCTATCTGAAGACTCTGCCAGAAGCGCGATGTAAAGCGCGGGTCTCGATAAGATACAATAGTCACAGGTACTCCGTGTAGTCGGACTATCTCTCGGACGTACATTCTACTCAGCCTGTTAACTGAATCCTTCACACGAATAGGGACAAAGTGTGCAGACTTTGTCAACCTATCAACCACAACCTAAACAGCATCATGTCCCTTCGACGATCGAGGAAGTCCTGATACAAAATCCATCGTGACATTCTCCCACTTTCACTCAGATATAGGCAATGGCTATAAAAATCCTGTCGGTCTCTGGTGTTCCACCTTTACCTGCTGACAAGTAAGGCATCGAGAAACAAATCGGATCACATCCCTATTCATTCCCGTCCACTAGAACTGACGACGCAGGTCGTGATACATCTTTGTGCCTCCTGGATGCACTGCAAGAGGTAAATGATGAAACTCATGTAGCATATCAACACGACACGACTTTGGTACAAACAGTCGCCATGTCAACGTCAGACTCTGATTTGAACTCACCACCCATCCAACTGCGTCCTTCCCACTGGCAATGTGGTCCTGTATCATCTGGGCCTCTTGATCGGTTCGCTAAGCCTCTAACACGTGTGCAACCAATGCAGGCTGTGAAGCCACTGAATATAAGGTCGCACCTCTCTCTGTCTCCCCGAGACACAAGTCAAACTCCCCAACATCTCCAAGCATGTCCCACTCTCGTTTAGCCACAGAAGCTAACGAACCATGAGATCTCCTTCTAAGTACATCGGCTACAACATTTTCCTTTCCCGGGTGGTACTACAAGTTAAAGTCGTAGTCCTTCAGCAACTCCATCCATCGTCGCTGGCAAAGATTCAAGTCCTTCTGCGAAAACAAGTATTTTAAGCTCTTGTGATCAAAGAAAACCTCGAAATGTTCACCATACAGATAATGCCGCCATCTCTTCTAGGCAAAGACCACAGCTGCCAACTCCAGATCGTGTGTCAGGTAGTTCTTCTCATGTGTCTTCAACTGTCATGAGCCGTAGGCTACAACCTTACCTCCCTGCATCAATGCACAGCCCAAACCATCATGCGACGCATCGTAATACACTATATATCCTACACCTCGCTCTAGGATGATCAACACAAGTGTACTGGTTAATCTCCTCTTCAACTCCTGGAAAACCGATTCACAGGACTCACTTCACACGAACACAACTCCCTTCCGCCGATAATAACCTGCCAAACCCAAAAAATTGCGAATCTCGAAGACGTTCCTCGGTCGCTGCCAATCCATCCCGGCATCAGTCTTCGATGAGTTCACTAATACCCCATCCTTCGACACTACGTGTCCAAGGAATCTCACATCTGACATCCAGAACTCGCGCTTCTCGAACTTTGTATACAAGCGATGCTCTCTCAGAAGCTGTAAGACAACATGCAGATGCTCCTCATGCATTTCCCTCGTTGGTGAATAGATCAGAATGTCATCCACGAACACGACCACAAAACTGTCCAGACCACAAAACTGTCCAGATAAGGGTGGAAGATACGATTCATCAAACCCATAAATGTCGCAGGGGCGTTCGTCAAACCAAACAGCATGACCAGAAACTTGTAGTGACTATAACGTGTCTGAAAGGCGGTCTTCGTTATGTCCTCGTCCCGAATCGTCAACTTGTGATACCCTGACCACAAGTCAATCTTCGAGAAGCAGCTCGATCCCTTCAGCTGATCAAACAGGTCATCAATCCTCAGCATAGGATACCTGTTCTTCATCGTCACCTGATTCAGCTTCCTGTAGTCTATGCACAATCTCAAAGACCCATCCTTCTTCTTCGTAAAAAGCGCTGGAGCTCCCCACGGTGACGTACTTGGCCGCACAAACCCTTTGTCAAATAACTCCTGCAACTACACCTTGAGTTCTCGCAACTCAGCCGGTGCAAAGTGATACGATGGCATAGAGATGGGAGCAACCCTGGAATAAGATCAATAGAGAACTCCACAATAGATCATCAGGAAAGACATCTGGATAACCACAGATCACAGGGGTTAGCTCCCCTCGAACCTCACCCAGCTCATCCAACCAGAGTGCAAAAAAGAGGAAATCCAAGTTCTCTTGAACCTGAGCAACGTTGGGCATAGACACCAAGCCCTCATCCCAATCACCCACAAAGTAAAAGCAGTCACCCTCCGACGTACAGATCGACACTCTCTGTCGCTCACAATCTATAAAGGCACGGTAGGCAGTCAGTCAGTCCATCCCTATGATGACATCAAACGTGGTCATGTCTAGAATGATAAAATCAAACTCTAGACAACGGTTGGCGACTCCAAACTCGCAGGATCTGCAAACTCTACTCAACACCACATTCCCACTGACTGGGGTCTCTACACTTACTGCACTACCCAACAAGTCTACCACTAACCCCAATGCAGATGCAAAGGCAGAAGATATAAAAGAATACGATGCTCCCGTGTCGATGAGGACACTGGCCCATAATCTATGGACTAGAAGAGTACCTCTGATCATGGCTGGAGTAGCTGTAGCATCAGGCACAATTGGTGCTTTAGAAGCACTGGAATCAATAAGAACATAAGCCCTGGCCTGCGGTGGTCTGGTCTGCCCACCATAACTCTGAGTTGTCGGCTGCCTCATAGACTGCGCTGAGGCACCTCCTTCTACAAACCTAGATGTTTGAGCCCTAGGTTGCTGCAGAGCCTATCGTCTCTGGCCAGATGGAGCAGCTGGTCCTCCTGTCGCACCCTGGACACTCCCTTCTCGAGGGAAGAATCTATGAATATGCCTGGACTGACCACACTCAAAGCTCACTGGTGGATCTCTCGCATGTGACTGGATAGATGCTAAACTCTGGATCTGGCCCTTTGCGGGCACTTAGATGAACGATGCCCTGACTATCCGCATCGATAACAGAACATCCCTCTCTGCTCTGGCCTTCTTGTCGAAGCCACAGAAGGTGTAGGTGTGGATGACTGTGGCTGATATGATCCAACAACATGAGAACTAGGTCTAGACGACCTCTGGCGCTTTTTCCCATGCCTCTGGAACTGTGCATCTCCACTGCCCTGCTGACTCCCACTCTCTCTAACTCTACGGCTCTCTTCCAGCGAGTTCTCTACTCGGATAGCAATTTCTACCAGCGCAATATACACATCCAAACCCGGAGCAAAAATCCTATCCTTGATGGCAGGTCGAAGGCCTCTCTCAAACCTCCTACTGCACAACTTCTCTGTAGATACCATCTCAGCCGCGAGCCGCGATAGATTTGCAAACTTAGCCTCTTACTGGACCACAGAAAGGTTCCCTTGAATAAGAGAGAGGAACTCTTCTCGGTATGTATCCTTTGAAGATCTCACGAAATACTTCTCCAAGAAGACTCTCGTAAAAGTGACCCGAGTGTCATCCACCGTGGTCTTGGCGAACTTCCACCATTCCTTCGCATCCTCTCACAGTTGGAATGCCGCCAACTTCACGCGCAAAGCATCCTCCTCAATATCTAGAGTATCAAAGATCGTCGTGGTCGCTTCCAACCACTCAGTAGCAACTTTGGGGTCCGGCTCCCAAGAAAAGGTCAGAGGATCTAATTGTCGAAATTCCCTCATAGCCAGAAAGGCTCTTGGCTCAGGAGCCCTCACTCCGGCCCTGGTCGCCTCAGCCATAACTCTCATAGTAGTAAGCATCTCCTGTATGACGTCAGCACCGTCTACCTATTCCTGTGGGGCATGAATGTCTCCCTCCTCCGGAACCTGAACATATGCTCGACCTTGGCCACTGCCTCGTCCCCGTCCTCCCCGCGTGGACATAATTCTATATAAAGCAAGATAACATGATAAGCTGTCCTACAACATGTTATTACTAACATAAACACATAACGCACATAAACATGCTAACATGTAGCCACTTAAGGTTATGTAAACATGTCTCACATACCGGGGAGAACCAACAAGACAAACTCGTCCATTTAGATAACCTATTCAGATTCCTTGCTAGAAAATACGTCGGCCAAATGCGTTTCTAACTTGGCTTCCAAATCTGTTATTCCAAATTCCCGTAGGCAAGACTAATCAATCCAGAGATTCAACCTCCATAACCACATATACACCAACCATCATGCTAAAAAGGCTATCAGCATGTTATAAAAACGTTTTCCCACATGAAAGCTAGCATACGCAATCAATCTCACCAAGTGATAAACCCTCTTCCCATGGTTCTTAGGTATTCAAACCCAGAACTCTGATACCAAGTTGTCACGCCCCAAATCTCAGGGTCACGTGAAAATTCACCAAACACCAGTTTTATAAAAATAAGTTTTTATACAATCAAATTCACCTGTTGAAATCAAAGGAATACCCAACATGCATCTCTCATAAGTAGTAAATATCTAATTCCAACATGCATAATTATATCGCCCAGAGGCGTACAAAACATGCCTTCAAATAGGCATACAAAAAGGAAAACTAGTAAATCTTCTGCCACCACGGGCACCACTAGATCAACTCCGTGTGATCGTCAATCTCCAAACTTGAAAATAGTTTTACAACAAAATTCCACACCGTGAGCCGAAACTCAATAGAAAAATACTATAAAACTGTAAAGCAGGATATGCAATTATATAGTGAGAGCTAACTCAACCATAAAGTCAAACAGGTTTTAGGTCATAAAACCCCGAGTTTTCCCATCAGACTCCCATAAGCCTCCAAAACGGCTTTCCATCCATAAAACCAACCATTTTAACAATGAATAATAACGTTTCACAGTTAAACAAAACAATTACCAAAATGTTATTTGCCCACTCGGATCACACACCGAGGAAAGAGAAAATGAATTCTATGTACCGACTCCGTCACAAGGGACAGAGGTAACAACTATAGACTCTTGCCCATTACCCAATCCCTAAACATCTTAGGACCGGTTAGGTAATGACAAGTTCTATACGGAGCACCACAACGTAACTGATGACTTTACGGACTGAAACCGAAGGATAAAAGCACCTACCACCTTCTTTACGGGATTTATCCTGAAGGACAAAGGGACCTACTCTGCGCACGTTTCTGGACTTTCACCGAGGGTAACTCGTGCCATATACCCGTTATCCCGGTACATCTAGAGAATCATTTATCAAAAATCAACTCGTAGCTCAACAACTACAAAAAATATTTTCTCAAATATACATTAAACATGTATATATAGATCCATCCATCAACATGGAGATCAACAAAATTTTTTCAAAAGGATTTTTCCCGTTTTCAACAAAACGTTTTCAAAATCGAGACTTAACCTCTAAGGTTAGCTCCAAACCTCTAAACACAAAGTGTTGAGATTTTCACAAAATTCATCATTTTTTACCGTTTTTAAGAACACCCTTTGAAAACCTAACATCCACAAGTCATAGATGTAATAAACCAAGAAAAGCAAAAAAACATACTTTTTACCCAAAAAACCAAGGTTTAAACATAAATATGACATTTAATGTATTTTTTACTCGGTAAAAACACGTATTATTACATGAAACACCCTTTAACAAGAGTAGAGTCTAGAATCCTACCTCGAAGAGTCAAAAACTCAACGTCTCAAAACTGAACTGCGTCAGAATGAGAATTCGTCCGGATGAACGCGAAGCTTATGGCGCGTACAGCAAGGATCCATAAACCAACTAACAAAATACCAAGCCCCGGGCCCACAAATCTAGAGAGAAGGCAGAGAAAAGGGAAAACTTAGTTTGGAAGAAATGTTTAAACAAATATTTCAGCCCACTAGATATTTATAGAAACGGCAAATATCTTCTATCAAGTCGAACGAATCCCCTAGTTCAGTCGACCGAACTGAAAAATCTCGGTCCAGTCAACTGGGCCAACCCCTCTAGTCAACTGAACTACTGGGCAGTGTGTTTTTCTGCGTCAAATTGGTCTTTAGGCTTAAACACAAGCCAAACAAGCCTCAACCAAACCCCAGAAAGCGTAAAACACATTTATACAAGCTGTTCTACAACACCAAAGCATAAACCATTCATAGACGATATCCATGTGATAAAAGAAACACGTCAAACATGAATATATATCAAAATGAAATTGTACAGGGTCTCACAAATTCGATTTATGCCAAAGCCCAAATTCAACCGATTTAATTCAATTCTAAATTCAACATTCAATTCAACATCAACAATCATTTCAAAATTAAACTCAAATCACAAATCAAGTTAAGCTTAAAATTTGGTCTAACATTATTTCCATCTCAACATAATTCAAAATTTGTTCAACCTCAAAAATTCACTTCAAGTTTAACCCGATTCAACTTGATCTATTCCAATCCTCATTTTAATCAAATTTCAAATCAATTTAGTTTTGATTCAAAAATCAACCCCAATTTCAATTCAATTCGATTCAAAATCTAACATCATCCTAATCCGTACCAATCAAGTTCGATGTTCAAGTTAGCCTAATTCAATGCAATCAAATTTGATATCCAAGATAATGTATCCAATAAACACATGTTTTCCCATATCAAAGTAACCAAGTAATGTGAAAGTTCTTGGAGAAGGTTTCATCTTACCGGTAAGTTCACGATCGAAAGATGTTCCTCGCGATGGCGAAGAAGAACCTCGCGCTCGTCCACCACGTCGGGAAGGACGAACTGCTTCATCTAGGGCTTCGTCAACCAATAGCGGAGATGAATCAATGTCCAAGGGTCAAATGCTCCAGCATACCCGGTACACACCCTCCCTCCAAAAGAAGAGCTGTTGGAGGCAATATTGCCAAGGTCATTATTTTTGTAAACGATTTTCGGTAAAAAATTAACTGGACGGGTAAATGTCGAAACAGGCTCTAGATAAAATTTTTGACGTCAAACGATCAAAAATAAACCCGTGCAACCAAAGTTAATTTAGAAGAATACCTTTTGTTGATCTAGTCTTCAACTACAATTTGATTCTGAGTTAAAACTCCTGTAAGATCTTCTACTGTATTCCTTACGCGACCCTCGAACGCAGTGTGGGCTATAGACTATCGAGAACTCGTACCGGCATAATCTCGATATCTTTCGTCTTGAAAGACCAAAAATATGATATATGATATTTGAGATATGATCTATCAAAATCAAACTGGTTCAGCCTACCCGCGTATATATAGGGCTACAGCAAGGATCTGGGGAGTAATTATGAGTAAGACTTCCAGTGGAACACACAGATACCTACTAGCGGTTTCTGCAATTATGGAAAGACACAGCAGTTTCTGCAATTTTCATAAAATACTGAATTACAGTTCACATCACTAAAGACTGTAAATGCACTCTAACTCATAATCTCAAGACCTTCTTGCATTGAGCTCCTGTTATTAAATGCTTACCATTTCTTCCCACATTAAGATTCTCGATACCCGCCAATTAAATTTAATTATTGATAATTTCATTTAATCAGTATCTTGATATTCTTTAAGCCCTTCCGCTTAACTTATTTGACCATCGGATAATTAAAGCCACCTGCAGGGTTTGGCCCGGTCAAATTTTATAAGTATCCTTAAGGGGGTATCGTCAATCCCGATCATCGGGACGTGGATTTCATCAATAATTAATATTTACTATATAAATAATACCGCTATCCAATTCATCGGGAATATAGGCCCATATAAGATTGCACCCTCTAATGAATCAAAACAACGAATATTAAATATATGAAAATCAATAATTATTTCATGATTAAGAAGATAAGCACTATTCATAATAATCTTAGAGTGTGAATTAATTTATATAGTCAGTACAAAATTAATTACCCCAAATCTCCCTGTTCAATACACACAAAGTGTACTAATACAGAGAGTTGGAACAATAGACAACTCTATTATATGTTCTCCGTAACCGAGACAAGCCTACTAAAACTCTGTGCTACAGTTGTACCGATGGTATGTCCATTTTCATCTAAACTGTGAACATAAATCTTATATTCTGCAAGAACCTAAAATCTGATTTTCTGTGTGCAAGCCATACTCTACACACCAGATTAAATACTGTACAAAATATCATACATCCATGCATAACATTAAAGAAATGATACACATATATTACTCATAAAGATTCTCGTAAAATAGAAAATTAATTTTATTAAAATAAAATTAAATATTAAAAATATAATTTTTATTATACCAACCATAATAATCTCCCACTTATACTCAAAATAATCTCCCTCTATATGATTATCAAATGTCTTAGCCGATAAGCTCTTGTAAAAGATCTGTAAGGTTGTCTCCTGATGTAAGCTCTATGTCTGATTGGAAATCTGAGTCTGTGTACCCCAAAGGGACAAGACCGTCTGCCCGAAAAACCAATATATGATTTGTAGTCCTTTTTAGATACTTGATTATATTCTTTATCGTAATCTAATACTTCTTTCCTAGGTTAGACTGATATCTGCTAACCATGCCAACGGCAAAGTAGATGTTGGGTCTAGTGCAAAGCATAGCATACATGAGACTTCCTACTACCGAAGCATAAGGTGCCGCCTTCATCCTCTCTATCTCATCAAATATCTTAGGACACAGGTCCTTAGATAGAGTGATTCCATGCTTGAAAGGGAGAAACTCTTTCTTGGAATCCTGCATGCTAAAACGAGTAAGGATATCATCGATATACATTGTTTGTGATAAACCCAACATCCTTTGTTTTTGATCTCGCATAAGCTTGATCCTAAGGATGTGACTAGCTTCTCCCATGTCCTTCATATCGAACTGCCTAGATAACCATACTTTGACCGAAGATAATGCCCCCACATCGTTTCTGATGAGTAAGATATCGCCTACATAAAGTACTAGAAAGATCACCATGCTTCCGTCACGCTTCTTATACACACATGACTCATCCAAACTTTGATCAAAATCATAAGACTTGATAGCTTGATCAAATCGAGTGTTCCAAGACCCCGATACCTGCTTAAGTCCATAAATGGATCTCTTAAGCTTACACAACATGTGTTCTTGGCCCTTTGCAATAAATTCGTCTGGTTGTATCATATAGATACACTCGTCAAGACTTTCGTTAAGAAAAGCTATCTTGACGTCCATTTCCCAGATTTCGTAATCGAAATGTGCGGCAATGGATAAGAGAATCCGGATAGACTTGAGCATGGCAACAGGCGAAAAGGTTCCCTCATAATCAATCCCTTCTTTCTGAGTGAACCCTTTAGCAATAAGTCTAGCATTGAAGGTTTCAACCTTCCCGGCTACTTCTCTCTTTCTCTTATAGATCCACTTGCATTCAATAGGTTTTATCCCTTCGGGTGGTTTTATAAGTTCCCACACCGAATTAGAATACATAGATTCCATCTCTAAGTTCATACCCTTTGCCAAAGATCTATATCTTCGTCTTTTAATGCTTCATTATAGTTACAGGGCTCGGTATCTAGTTTTACCAGAATCTTGTCAAACGACTCTCCCAAAAACATATACCGATCAGATTGATGAACAACCGTCCCACTACGACGAGTCACTACCTGTGTCTGTGTACTAGTAGTAACAGGCTGTGCAAAATCTGAACCCTGTGCATCAGCTCCCTGTTCTTGATTTGCACTTGTCCCGATAATCCTCCAACTACGACGAGGTAATGAAATATCAGTGACTTGTGATTTCTCTTCCATTCTACTGGTATTTCCTCTTAATTCTTTCAGAATAATTTTGCTATTGGGCCTGTGATCCATAATATAATCATCTTCTAAGAATCGAGCATTGGTGCTAACAATGACCTTCTGATTCTTAGGATTATAAAATAGACCACCCTTCGTTCCCTTGGGATATCCCACAAAGAAACAGACTTCTGTCCTTGGTTCTAACTTACTTGTGTTTTCTTTCAGCACATGTGTTGGACACTCCCAAATCCGAATGTGTAAGACTAGGCTTACGCTCGCTCCACAATTCTGTGGGAGTAGATGGTATTGACTTAGAAGGTACTAAGTTCAGAATGTAAGCCGTTGTCTCTAAAGCGAGTCCCCAAAACGAATCCAGTAAATCTGAATAACTCATCATTGACCTTACCATCTCCATAAGAGTCCTATTCCTTCTTTCTGCTACACCATTCTGTTGTGGAGTGCCAAGTGCAGTAAACTGGGATGTAATCCCCTCTGATGACAAGTAAACCTTAAAATCTCCAAAGAGATATTTCTCACTACGGTCGGATCGTAGTGATTTGACACTTTTACCCAGACGCTTTTCTGCATCCGCCTTGAATTCTTTGAATTTCTCAAAGTATTCAGACTTATGGTGCATCAGGTAAATGTATTCATACCTTGAGTAGTCATCAATGAAACTGACGAAGTACTCAAAGTCACCTCTAGCTCAAATTGTCATAGGACCACATACATCAGAATGAACTAGCTCCAACGCTTCTTTAGCTCTATAGCCTTTGGCCAAAAAAGGCCTCTTGGTTATCTTATCCTTTAAGCAAGATTCACAGACTGAAAGTGCTTCCACTTCCAATAAACTAAAGGTCCATCTGCTACCAGTCTGTTTATCCTTTTTAGATTAATATGACTGAAGCGTAAATGCCAAAGAAACGTTTGGTTCATCAAAGAAGAAAACTTTCTCTTATATGGTAATATAAATGTATTATTTATTTCAGTTAGTTGCAGTGTAGGAGAGATTGGAGTAATAATATAATGATCATCCATCAATGTAACAGAACAGATAACCCGTTTATTATCCTTAATAACCACAGAGTTATTAAAATAAACTAAATATCCGTCTTTAGCCAATCTAGAAACGAAAACTAAGTTCCTTTTAATAGCAGGTACAAAAAGACAATCTCTCAATATTAAAACTCGATCTCTACCAAAATTGAGAGTGACATCTCCTACTACAACTGCTGTTATCTTTGTATTATTACCCATATGCAGGTAAATCTCCCTATTACTAAGTTATCGGGTTTCCTAGAACCCCTGCAATGAATTGCAAACATGATTAGTGGCTCCCATATCTACACACCAGGTACCGATAGATAACATCGCTAAACATATTTCCACCATCAGTGAACAAAAATTACCCTGTTTGTTCTATCTTCTGAGAAATACTAGACATAGTTTTTTTCAGTGTCGGGTCTGGTTACAGTAAAAACATCTGCCTTTCGACTTTTTCACACCAGTCTGTAGCCCACTAACTACCTTGAAAATTGTGTCTCCCTATTTTCGAACATTTTTCTTCTTCATGCCTTTCAGCCCAGAGGAAAAACTATTTTCAGAAACAAACACATTTCTTGGTATTGAAGGAATACCATTTGTAGTTTAAGTTATATTCAAGTTACATTTTCAGTTAATAAAATTTAATCCCGTAAGTTTGTTTTCTTTGAGTATAAAAGCAAGTGGGTTAAAATCTATTTTAATCCTAAGAATCACATAATTAAAAAATCGTTAATTATGATAAGCAAAATTTTGAATTCATTTTAATTTGATTCTCTCTACCATTTTAAAATTAATTCGCCAGCAGCCTGGTAACCTGAGAATAGCATGTCTCGTTGAGAGGACGTCTACTATCCTTCATAAGACCAGACATGCCAATTTTTTTTAATTTTACTATCTAGGCAACTGACAATACCAAGTAAAATTAAATAGCTGACATAACTTTGGTCTAGTATATAATAGCAGTGACTCAGTTGGAGAGTATACTATTATATACAGTTAAGTGTTAACCATCACCTAATTTTAAATTAATCGATTCGCAATGAACCCTTTAGTTGGAGAAATGATCCACACTAACAATTATCCAGAATTATTCCTAAACGAGATTTGTACTGGCGATACCGCAATTAATCTGTCCGTTGGAGATGAAGGCCTTACTGCCGACACATAATTTAATTGCATCGCCTACAAACTAGTGATGAAGACCGCGGGATTTATCTGTGAATAAATTTTTTCTCCCACTTAGATTTTTAAAATATGTTTTAGGGTTATAAAAATCTGTTTAATTAAAATAAATTTATTAATTTCGAAAGCCACACGATCTGAAAGAATCAAATATCTTTTCGTGTATATGATTTCAAAGATTCTGATTTATCAAAGTATCTTTTCGTGTTTAAATGCGTAACAAATAAAATTTAATAAATGCACAATTTTTTCTCTAGCTTTTCAGCTAAAGTAGTGATTAAAAATATTTATTTATTTTATTTTTTGTTTCACATTTTTCAAAAAATAATAATTTATTTTGATTAAATATTTTTTTATTTAATTAATTCAAAATCCAGAATTAATTCTCACTTTTTTTAAGATATCCGATTTTTAAAAAATCATCTTAAACGTGATATTTTGTTAAAAATAAAATATGTAAAGTTTTTTTATTTAATTAATTAATTAATTAAAAAAACTTAATTTATTTTCTATTACAAAATATTTTAATTAAAACAAAATATTCGAATTAATTAAATTAACAATATAAATAAAACCAATATTTATCATTCCCGCAGTTAATATATAAAAAAAATTAAATACAAGATAAATATATGCTAATTTTATGATCGAATTAAAATTTTAAAGAGTTTTAGTCTTCTATTTAAAAAGGATAAGTTTCAAAAAAAAATTTCTGAATTAGTTGCTTGTCTAGATAAACACTGCTATAATTTTAAAAAAAATCTGCTGCTTGGGAACAGCAGCCATCCGCTGCTGCTTGTGTTCCAACCAAACACGCCTGGGAAAATGCCATCTTCACCAAACAGTAGCCGCATCCTATGGCTGTGTTTGGCAGCTTGAAACTGCTTTTTTTTTGGAATGGAATCCGCAGCCTTTTGCTTGGAAATCACACTGATGCTTCCAAAGATTGCGCCACGTTTGGCGCTGGCTGATTTGCTGAAATAGCCCCTGCTGTTTGGCGTTTGCTGCGTTTTTGCCTTGATGCTGAAACAGCGCTGCTTGATTGGAAGAAGGGGCCTTTTAAATTACACTGCTTGCTTGGAATCAATTGCGCCACTGTAGGCTTTGAAAAACACTGAATCAGTGTTTCGGCGCTACTGCTTTCTGGATTGTGATGCTGTGCCTAAGGTAGCGTTTGGCAATCACTGTGCCACTTGAAAAACTGCTTCAGTGCGCTGTGCTGTTTTGCTTTAGAAACCGGCGGCCGTTTGCCACCGAAACAGTGCTCTGCTACTGTTTGTGCTTAGGCGCTACAGTCTTCTTCGTTCTTCTTCTTCCTTTTTTTTTATTTTAACAACAAAAAACAAAAAATTAAAGAACGGCGGCTGTGTTCGGAAAACAGCTGCTTAATCCATGATTCCCAAAGCCGTGATTCCCAAAGCCATGATTCAAAACCGTGTTCTTTGACTGTTCTTCGTTCTCTCTTTTTTTTTTTTAATAACATAAAATTAAAAAAAAAACTAGAAATCAAAAAACAATATTTACATTGATCCTATCCTCCGTAGAGTTCACAATCAATCTACCACGGTCAACCCTCATGGTTAAAAAAAAATTAAATCATCATCCACGCATTCAATCAAACATGAAAATAAATGATGATCATAAAATCGAGATTTAGAACACCTGCAAAACAAAGTTAGTAACAATTCTAAAACTACGCGATCCTGATAACCGTAAACAAAAAATAAAATGGCTCTGATACCAATTTGTTGGAGGTAATACTACCAAGATTATTGTTTTTGTAAACAATTTTTGGTAAAAAATTAACTGGACGGACAAACGCCGAAACGGGTTCCAGATAAAAATTTTGACGTCGAACGATCAAAAATAAACCCGTGCAATCAAAATTAATTTAGAAGAATACCTTTTATCAATTTAGTCCTCAACTATGATTTGATTCCGAGTTGAAACTCCTGTCAAATCTTCTACTGTATTTCCTTACGCGATCCTCGAACGCAGTGTGGGTTACGGAATATCGAGAACTCATACCGGCAGAACCTTGATATCTTTCGTCTTCAAAGACAAAAAATATGATATATGATATATAAGATATGGTCTATCAAAATCAAACTAGTTCAGCCTACCCACGTATATATAGGGCTATAGTAGGGACCTAGAGATAGAGAGTAATTATGAGTAAAACTTCAAGTGGAGTACAGATATCTACTAGCCGTTTTTGGAATTATGGAAAGACGGAGCGGATTTTACAATTTTCATAAAACACTGAATTACAGTTCACACCACAAAAGAATTGTAATTGCACTCTGACCCATAATCTCAAGACCTTCTTGCATTGAGCTCCTGTTATTAAATACTTACCATTTCTCCC
>JAUMHN010446808.1:0-10990 GCA_032360265.1 Heliamphora ciliata
TTATTAGTGTATTATTATTAACAATACAATATATATTTTTAAAATCTTTGTATAACTCAAATTGAAGTTATCGTATTAGTTTTTTTTTAAAGAAAAATTTAATATAATTCGAGTTGCACACTCATCACGTGTGCCTCAAATGCTAGTATATAAATATATATACATATTACATGCAAAAAAAAAAACTGAAAGAAGAAGAAGATCGCTCGACTGCGAGACGCCACCACCGAGCCCAATGCCATCCACCACTCCACCGCCATCCACGACCGTCTCCATCGCCAGCGACTCCCTCGCCGCCGTTTGCCACCATTATCAATCGTTCTCTTCTCTCTCTCTCTCACTCTCCCGTTTTCTCCTCCTCTCTTTGTTTTCACACCACAGCCACCACTAGAGGCCGCTACCACCAGTGGAGACCACCACCTCCAATCCCACCGTGAACCACCCCTGAAATGGTGTGAACCACCACAGACAACGACAGTCACCACCACCTTTCCTAGAATACTATTTTCGTAATCTGTATGCACACAGCCATCACTGTGCAACTCATTACTTCTATATCGCCACCATTCACTACTCTTTCGACGACTTGATGCCGCTGGTGACTGGTTTGGATTGTCGAAAAATTACTTCGATAGACCTAAACCCGAATGAACATAGTTACGCCACCTTTAATTATTATTGCTTTTGTTATCTGTAATGCGCACGGCCATCACTGCATACATCAACACTTCGCTATCAAAAGCATTCATTACCCTTTTGACGGCCCAATACCGCTAATGAACGGCTTTGATCGCCGGTAAATTATTCCTGAGAATTGAAACCCAAGATTTATCGTTTATTAAACTTTATTAACAAAATAGTTTTTTGGGGCTGTGGCTCCCTATTAATGTAAAGCATAATTTTAGTTTAATAATTAGTTTTAATAATAATAATAATAATAAAATAATAATTATAAAGAGAATAAAGTTTTATTGATTGGATTTTTCATGAACTAATTAAACTATATTAAAATTTTTAAAAAAAGATTTTATGATTAAAAATAAGATTTTAAGAAAAAAGGTAGATTTCTAGGAATAAGGTTGAAATAAATGTTTGTTTTGTTAAAAATATTATAAATTTTATGAAATAAGAGTTAAGTTAAAAGATTAAATATTGTTAATAGAAATTATATTTAACTAAGCTAATTAATTAAATTACGTGACGTATTAAACAGTATTAGTGAAAATAAATATATTTAGAAATATCCTAAATAAAAGTTATTTTCTAACTCAGAAAATGTTTTAAATATCTTACAGCCGATGAGTTTTTATTTTAAATTAAAATTTTAAGATTTATTTTTAGGAAAAATATTTTTAAATTAAAATCTATTTTAAAAAAATCTATATATTTTAGAAAAATATTAAATAAAACCTAAATAAAAAAAATTATAGAAAATACAAGGCAGTGACCAAAGTTTCATTTGTGTGTTGCATGTAGATCTAAAATTGCACTGATAAACAAATTGAGTAACTGGCTCTGTCACATCCAGGTGAGTCATTCGATATCTGAGTTAATTTTAATTTCACATTAATGTTTGATATGCTGTATCTATTACGGAATTGACGAATTGATTATGAAATTGATGAAATTGTGAGAATGATTGTTTAACGACGTTCTAGCCGCTAGGGGATAATAAGCGTACCAGCGAAGCGAGGTAATAAAGGTGGAGTCATGGCTAGATAGCTAAGGAATGATCATATCCATTGTGTATTTTGTAGGGCCGCTCCCTACCAATTGCTGGTTGAACCGTTAAAACAAAATCATTCTGAAATGGAGAAACTGTTAATAACTCAGATATCAATGAATTCACACTAGCTTTGCTAACGGACGTGTTTTTTTAACATGTCAGGTGTTGCATGAAAAGAAGTTTTTGTAAGAATATGTTTATGCCCTACTTGAAACCACATGCATGTACGGTTGCAAGCTCTGGAGATTTTTGAAGCAAGATCTGAGAAATGTAAATGCAGATTTCTTTTTATGAACATGGTTTATTTCTAAATTCTCTTGTTATCCATGAATGAAAAAAAATCTGAATAAAGATAGAGAAAGAGGCCTCGGGTGGATTTTGATTCACTGGCCGGTCACGGATGCCATATATGAAAATGAGTCATGACAAAAGTTGTATCAGAGCAATGGTTTTAAAATCCCGGAGCAAAGGGTTTAAAATTTTTCAAAACTTCAGAGCATATGACATTTCGCACTATCTTATATGTTATAGTGTCTCATGCATGATAATTTTATGATTTTGACATTGGCAAGATAAGTTAATCATAATAAGTTACTTTCTGTATATTGTATGATATGGATCTTGTAAAGAGTCTAGATACTTATGAAAGAAATAGACTGAATTCAACACTTGTGGTAATGAAGTGACAAAATCCTTATGCTCTTGAAAACCCTTAGAGCAGAACCTTTGAATCTAGATGTATATGCATATATTATTAAAAGAAATATAGAAAGATTTACATAGCAAGGATTCGTCAAGATAGAAGACGAGAAACCTTTTACCTCGGTAACATGAAACAGATAGTGATAAGATATCACCTTCACATCAAAATGAGCAAAGAGCATGTAAGATAAGGTATTGACAAACATGAGTAATTTATGGCATAGTTAGACATTGATAGACATAGCAGCAACTTGTGGCCATGGAATCATATGGCTTCCCTTAGACTTTGCCCCGAAACCTATAGACATCCCTATGGTCGCGACTGTACCAAATCTAGTGATGCACCTACATGAGATAAGCAACTCAAGTCCTACCCTCATAAGTTTGATATAGATAAGGGACACTCTGAACTTATGGATTGGATGTCATTTCAGAACGGTTATTAAATGGACCTAGTAGGGTTTAAGTTAGGAATGAGAGAAGTAAATATGCTTTAAAAGTTATAAGGTAGTTTTGGGGGAAAATGAGTGTGGAAGCTCGAGGTTGGGAAATGATTTTGGGTGTATGAATTTTGAAAAATAGTTTTATAAATCTGAGTTTTGAGAATAGTGTGGGGGATAGATAGAAATTCTTTGATCAATTGTACCAAAGTTAAAATTTTATGGAAGTAGTATGCGAAATTGCGGAGTTGTTCGGATAAGTTTGAACCTTTAGGGATTAAGTTGCTATGATTCTAATCAATGAGACTTGTATAGTAGCATGTAGAGGCAATACGAAGATAGAAGAAATTGTTGGAAAACACGAACTATGATAAGAAATACGTCACCATTCGAAATCTTGAGTTCTAAGGAAAACGGATTCATAGGAAGTTACAAGAGAAGATTAGTACTAGAGGATGATTTTACAACTGTATTAGGAGAATTAGTGTCACACCCTCGACCCAAGGCACGTGAACCCCACTTACTAACCCAGCTTTACAGAATAATCGAGGGGACTTCTCTATATAAAATCAAATCTTAGGGTAGAACCTTCTTGAAATTTCAAAAATATTCTATGTATAATTTTTTAAAAAATTTCAACAAAGTCTCCGCTGTTTTTTGGACTAACCCAAATTTTTGTATTACCTGTTAAACTCAAACAACAATATATGCTCAGGCACCGCCTAGATTCCAACTCACAACTACAATTTAGCTCCATAAAATGAATACCATTCTCCACTTTATTAATACACTATCATCCATATTGCTTATAAGGATTACATTCATCCAAAGAAAAATTCTCAAATTACATGCAGCTTCACAATGTGAATCATCAGAGCAAATGCATCTAACCAAGTATATTTGCATGAGTTATATCTTAAAAGTCTTTACACTTTACAAAAAAAAATATAGGTCTCTATCATAAAAAAATATAAACATCCCGTTCATCATTCTTCAAACTTTAGAATGCCTTTGCGTGTTCTCCTTTTATTAGAACCTGAAAAATATTGGGTATATACACCATAAGCCGAAACTCGTAGGATAAAGACTAAAGATAGTGCAATGCATGATTTGTGAGGTGTTAATGGCATGCTATAATGCAATCATAATTAAATCATGTTTATGACCCATTCTTTATTCGTCATCTCTTCATCCTTTATTTACTTAATCTTTACCCTTTCTTATTTAATTCATTCACCACATTTTTATTATGTCTACCTTTGATTGAAGTTTCACGCTCACCCACAATAAATACTGAGTCATTTTCTTATTTCTTTTATTCTATTTCTTTCGTCTTACATTCTTTCAAATTTTCTTTGTTCCCCTTTTTATTTCTATTTTTTAGGTTCATTACTCAACTTTTAGACTTACATCTTTTATAAAATTGTTCATTTCTCTTTCTATTTTCTCATTTTTATTAGGCTCTTTACTCATTCTTTTGTTTCCATTCTCTTCCTTTCTTGACATAAATCACAATTTCTCTTTATCTTTCTTTAGTTCTTACTTTCATTTTTATTCTTTTTAATCAGTAACAAAATACTAACTCACCTCTTATTTATTATATATTCATTGACTTTCTTTCTCATTTTTTAATTCATTTAATTCACATTTCACTTTCTTTCCATTAATCAAAACACGGAACCGACATCGGGTGCAGCTTATAGGAACCCCTCTCTATTCCCCCAATAGGCTACGCAAAGCTATTGGGTAATAGATAGCTCTATAACTCACCACGATAATCGCCTTTTTCGATTTTCATGAGGAACACCGACAGGTAGCCAACCTACGCACACCTTTTCGGGGACTAACCCGATGGGTAGGGCACCCTACTTGCACAAGAAGGTATGGGTACCAAAAGATCCCACCTAAATCTGTTTTGTAGGTGCTTGGATGCCTCCACTCAAGAAATCAAGTATATCGTAGTAAGTGGAAGCCCAAAGCACGTGTGGAATGTCAAGTCAAAGCTTCAAAATAGTTTATCACTTGAGACTTGACTCTAATGATATAATCTTTCCAGTTTCTGTATCTCGTTTAATATCATAACACTTGGTATCATAATATGTGCTCATAATACATAATTATGAAATATGAATCCTTGCATGAAAAATGGCTAAATATCTTTTTGAAAGTCATCAACATGAAAATGAATCAATTTCTAATGTGCTATGTTGTAGAGACAATTTTTTTTTTCATGCACAATTTTTATACTCATTAAGTATAATAACAATGAGCTCTAGATGTTTATATTTTTTTGTCATAAATAATTTTTGAAATTCATAAGATGAAATTGTGCTCATAATTGATATCAATTGGTACCAGATTTGAATGAAGATTAAAAATAATTTTTTTTTCATTTTCTAAAAGGTCATAACAATTGGTATTATGTGCTATACTTTGAAAATAATTTTTTTTCATGAATGATAAATGGATCATAATTTTCTCATGTATATTCATTGTTCAATAAGTAAAAGAGAAAATTTTCTATCTTTTCAATTGGTGTGATTTGAGTTAATAGAAATGATATGAAAGAAATCATACTTTTGAAATTAGATGGGTATCATAATATTTTTCTGAAACATCAATTGCTAAATTGAAATAGAGTGAAAACGTTTTTCCTATTTCAATTGGTATTATTATGAAAGATATTATGCACGTGAAATCATTGGTTTATTGAATTCAATATATATGGTATTGTTGTCCTAAAAGTTTTAAATTGTGGCGCAAGATTTCAACCTATGCACAAATAGCTACATTGGAAGCCATTTGCATATTATCTACCCATGCTTTGAAATATGTATTGTTTTAACGCCTTAAAAGTACTTTCATGAAAAGTTATTATCTTTATTATTGGTGTAAAAATGATAATTTTCAATGATTTTCTTATAAAATAGGGGAGAATGATTAAAAATTGGTATTATTTATATTTCTACCCATGAATAACAATTGGAATCAGTCTATTAATTGGCATCAGTCTATTTCTACTCAATGAGTTTATCAATTGGTATCGAATAACAATTGGTATCATATCAATTAGTATTAATTTGACAATTGATTTTCTAACAATTGGTATCTTGTTTTTCTATCAAATGATGCTATATCAAAGAGTGAAAAAATAATTTTTCAATAAAGTTCATTTTTAAGCTTCTACTTTTTTATGATGTCAAAAGGGAGAGAATATTTGAGCAAAATAAGTATTATTATTTTAACATTCCTTTTAATATGAGAAAAAGAGAGCGTATACACTGCAGTTAATGATTAAAGTTTTTTTGATATGTAAAAAGGGTGAGAGCTTATATTTCAAATATTTTGATAATGTCAAAGGGGAGAATGCTTGGAAGAAAATGTATAATTTTTGCATTCCTTTTGATATGTTAAATAGGGGGAGGCTTTGTGTTAAATTGCTTATGTATGCCTTAATGACTTTTATCATAAAAATGCAATTTACCACATTCCTCGGTCAAATTGTGCTTAAATGTCTATCACTTGAAAATTCAAAGTTCTTGAATTAATTGCATTGTATTTTATAAATCTTGGTTATATGCATATTGTGAGTGAGAGTCTTGTAAAGGCAATCTCATTTTGCTCTTTGTTTGTCATCATTAAAAAAGGAGAGATTGTTGGCCTAACTAGGTTTCAACCTGTTTTGATAATAACAAACCAAAACTTCTAATTGTGCAAATTGAGTGTGTTCACAGGACTTCAATGACACAAGCACAATTGAGAAAGCAAAATGGAAGCCATGAAGTATGAAGATCATATTCAAGAGGCTAAGATCCATGGAGCACAAGAAAAACTAAGAAAAAAGAAAAAGACTTGAAGGACTTGAAGATTTTCTAAGTGTAAATGCACTAGGACCTATGTAAGTTCACGTACCATTGGTTATATGTGTGAAAGCTCATAGGAGACCTTAGATGAACCATAGGTTTGTTAAATATTTCATGGCAATTCATTTTCAAAGTATAAAATGTGTTTTAAAATGTTTCAAAAGAAGTTCGACAAAAAATATGCAAAAATTGTGTGAAGAAAATTGACATACCTTCAGTATTTTGGTCATAAAATTTTGTACAAAATGAATGTTGTTATGAGGTTTGAACCATTGGAAAGTAGACTTCCGTGGATTCAATTTGAACACAAGAATGACCCTATTCGGAGTCCGGATGAAGGGGTTATGGTCGTTTGAAGTCGGAAAAATTGAGCAGTCGCGGGCCAGTCGACCGAGGATCAGATCCAGTCGACTGAAGTCAAGTTCAGTCGACCGAACTAGCTTCTTCAGTCGACCGAACAGGCTAATTTTTTAATTTTGAGCTTAACGGCTAGTTTGACATTTTCTTATTTGGCCCAACGGCTAGTACGAACTTTTGGCCTATAAATAGAGCATTTGAGCTCTGATTTTATATATTTCAAACCTTCAAATCAACTCTCTCATATATATTAATTTTGTTCTTCAAATTCTTCATTTTTATGAATCATTTTTGAAAGAAAACCTTAGAATTCCTCCATTGAGCTTCTCACTTATATATCCTTGGGAGTGAAAATTAGAGTGCTTTATTTTTGTATTCACTTGCTCGCCGAAGGAGCTTATTCATTATATCATCCTACTTGGATTCCTTGTATTCTTGTTGTAACTTGAGAAGGTGATTCTCAAGAGAGGCCACTTCTCCTATTGAAGGAGAGAGGGAACTCCGCCTATAAGGAGGGACTTGAGGAGGGGACATCCTCAAGAGGCTACTCCGCCTAGACTAAATAGAGAGGCTTCTCCGCCTATTGAAGGAGAGGTAGTAAGAAATTCTTATAGCGGTTGGCTTGAGGTAAGGACGTAGGCCGTTGTGCTGAACCTTGTAAAAATCGTGGTGTTCATCTTCTTGCTTTCTTATTTCTTTTATTTACTTCATTGTTGATTCTCTTAACATCACACACGTTTACACTTAAGTTATTTCATCATTTGATTCATTTGCTTCGCAAGTAAATTATTGCACTTTAATTTTCTATCAAGAGATTAATCTACTTGCAAATTAAAATTGAAAGCTATAAAACAAGAAAAGTGTTCTTAACATATACTTGCAATTGAATCTTTTATTTCTCACATCTTTAAAATCTTAAAGCTAGAATGTTTTTGTTTAATTCCTTCTTTTCACTTTGGAAGAAATATTGTTAAATTAAAACATTCTTGTATTTTAATCTAGAGGTCATATTTGATAAATAATTAAACTTGAAAGCTATACTTTAAAACTAATAGAGTGTTGTATTTGATTAACAAGAAATTTTAAATTTTGTCTACACTTATACTTAATTATTTCAACACAAAGTTTTGCTTATAAGTTTAATACAAATTTACTTGTGTTTTAAATAAGTAATATTTTTGTGAAGTAAAGATCATACACTTGTGTTTGATTATTTAATCTAAATTTTTTTAATATCCAATTCACCCCCCTCTTGGGATTGCACATGTACTATCAATAGGAATATGCGTTTTTCTTTATTGTATGTTTTGATTGTATATTGTTAGGATTGTTTGTTCGGATTAGGCTAGTTTTTTCTCCGGATTCGGCCCGAATTTTTTGTTATCCTTTGATTAGAACAGTTTTTCGCCTTCAGGTTCTTACCCGGGTTTTGTCTTTCACCCTGATCAATTTTTCACACCGTTATGCCCGTGTTTTGTTTTAACATCTCTAGGATAGTCTCTCTCTTTCGGGTTCTTCTCGAATTGTCAGTTTTTCCCTGTTGTTGTATTAGGCTTCTTCCCAGGGTCAGGCCTGTGTTTCGTTTTTAGACCTTTAAGATAGTTTCTCTCCCTTCCGAGTTCTTCTCGAGTTGCTGATGTTGTACCTTATTTTTAGTCTAGGCTTGCTTTCTTCAAACCCCTTTCTTTCAACCTATGTGAGAAAAGTTGTGTTTTTCTACTGTTATGCTGCCGTTCTTTTCTTTAGACTTATAGGTCGAACCAGCCTCTTGAGGGTTAAAATAGTCATTTTGTCGGAACACCACCTGCTTAGATAAAACCTTTCCTCTAGAACTTAGTTGATTCATCCCCTTTGGTTCTCATCTTGGGTTTTCAGATGTTCAGTTGTTATGCTGGTGGTATGAGCCCGACATGGGCATTATTTCAGTTTCGGCTGCTTTTGGGTATTTGGGATATTTGCTGTCTGTCATCTGAATTATTTCAAAAAATATCTGAGACTAGTTATTTGGCTTGTGGGATCTGATTTTTCTGTGGGTTACCATTGATTCGGAAAGAGTACAGTTGACACGAGTTTGGGTAAGATCAGAATCAGGCAGACTTCACAGAGTTTTTGAATCAACAGACGTGGCAGAGAACCAGATTAATTTGACAGCCCTGATGAGGGCTATTACCGAGATACAGTGGGCTGTGGAGCAGCAGACCCAAGCTCAAACTCAATGTCAGGCACAGATACAAGCAATTCAAGCCCGTATGCTTGGTATGAATGGACAACCAGACAATACGAATGAGAACGGCGAAGATTTTTGGGATGACAACCAGGGACCAGAGATACCGCAAGTCGCTGTGCCACCTTGGGTTCCCCGCCCGATTGTGGTAGAAGATAAAAATACCGCTCAGTCTAGGAATTCTGCACTGGCGGAAAAGATTGACCGAATGGAGAAGGTGTTGAGGAAAGCTAAAGGAGTAGAAGAACATATGCTCGATGTAGGGGGACTCTGCCTGTTCCCAGTTGCCAAATTGCCGGAGAAATTTAAAATGCCAGAAATGAAAAAGTTTGACGGCACTGGGGATCCCCGTATCCACCTAAGAATATATGTTGGCACCCTCTCCCCTATGAGGATCGATGATCAGCTTAAAGCCCAATTGTTCTATCGATCGCTTTCTAGGGCTGCGTAAAGATGGTTTCTCTCTCTAAAAGTGGCCAAAACTAGAACATGAGAGGATATAGCCACCGCCTTCATCAGCCAGTATAGCCACAACGTCCAGCTGGAAGTCACTACTCGAGAGCTTGAGACAACCCGACAAGAGAATCGAGAATCTTTTGTCGACTTTCTGACCCGTTTGAGGGGTAAAGCTGTAAATATGATAAACAGGCCCACTGAAAAGTAACAGGTAAGGATAGTGGTGAAAAACCTGCAGTCCCCGTTGAAGCGTTATTTGATCACGCAGCCACTCTCTACGTTCGAACAGTTGTTCAACGCTGGGGTACAAATTGAGGATGCTATCCAATTCGGTGATATCGAAAAGACAAAATTTAGTCAGAAACCACCAAGTAGGAATTTCCCCACAACCAATCAAAACCCATCCGCAGCAACTAACCTCGTGTCCCGCTCGGGCGAGGTGAACCTTTTGAACCCTTCTTCCTCCACCGATCAAATAAGCAACCTTTAGCAGTCGGGAAATGGTCAGCAAACACAACAACAGCCGCGAAGAATTTTCACCCCTCTCAACATCTCATTATCCACTGCTCTAAACTGTCTGGTAGAGAAAGGACTCATCAAGGTACTAGATCCTATGCCGGCACCTGACCCACTTCCCCCGAGATACAATGCCTCTCAATACTGTGCTTTCCATTAGAGTCACGGGCATTTAACTGATAAATGCATGAGGCTCCGACATGAGATCCAAAATCTCATTGATAACAAAGTGATCCCTCCTCTATCAGTCACCCCGAAATCGAACGTCACAACCAACCCACTGCCAAATCATGCTAGGCAGGCTGGGGTAAATTACATGTCTTTAGGAGAATTAGAGGACCCGAGTCATCACATCTGCTCAGCACACCTACCCCACCCTCATGTTTCAATAATTGAGAACCAAACAGTATGCTCATTCATGATGATTAGAGGTAGTCGAGACAAAATGAAAGAATGGAATGATAATACCTAGGAATGGTATCGACCGATGATCCAAATCTACCAACAGGAAGAGGAGCGCAACGTGGTAGATGATTGGCCAGTGGATTATCCAACTCGACCTTATGAGTTTGGCCATGTACTCGATGGAATCACCCTTCCCTAACTTTTTGAGGAAGAACTGTATGTCAATGAAATGCAGTCCTACTGGCTGGTCAGGATTGTGTTGAAATCTGATGGGACCGAATGGACTGATTTTTGGGCCGCT
>JAUMHN010446819.1:0-10990 GCA_032360265.1 Heliamphora ciliata
CGAGGGCGAGGCCGTGGTCGAGGTCGTGGCCGTGGTGTTGGCTAAGGGGATGTTCCTATCCCTGATGCTGGGGATGCCAATGCTCCCCTGGGACCGATGGACGCGCCGGAGTTGTTGCGTGTGCTGGCGGGTTCTATCCAGTAGTTGGTTAGAGGTGAGGTTGTTAGGGAGAGAGAAGGAGTACCTGAGGCGAGAGCTATAATAGCAATGCGGGAGTTCAGGCGCATGGATCTGCCTACTTTTGCTGGGGATCCTGATCCTATTGTGGCGACAGAGTGGCTGGAGTTGGTGACTCGGATCCTGAACATGTTGCAGATCATGGAGGATGAGTTGCGGGTTTCATTTGCCACCTTTCAGCTGAGGGGTACTGCTCATGCGTGGTGGAAGTATGCCAAGACCATTGCGGGAGTCACATGGGCAGCCTTTACAGGAGTGTTTCTAGAGAAATACTTCCTGACTTCGAAGAGGGATTTGTACAGGGAGGAATTCTACACTCTTACCCAGGGGGCCATGGATATCATGCAGTACGAGGCCAGGTTTACGAGCTTGTCCCGGTTTGCTCCGGAGTTGGTGAGCACAGACGAGCTACGAGCTATGAGGATTGTGTGAGGTTTGAGGCTGGTAATCAGGGAGCGTGTGGTCGTGATGGGACTTCGGGTGTTTACGGAGCTGGTGGAGGCAGCAGCGAGGGTGGAGAACACTATGATAGAGATTCGAGCTTCTAGCGAGGCCCGGACACCATAGGGTGGGACAGAGGCGCATACAAGTGGGCGTTCCAGCAAGAGGCAGAGGTTCTCTGGTCCTAGCTTTCACCCATCTGGGTTACCACAGTAATTCTCTGCACCAGCACCATCAGTAGCTTCGTCGGGGAGGCCAGAGCAGAGGGAGCTCTGATGTTATCTGTGTGGACAGCTGGGGCATCGTGTACCAGATTGCCCGCAGTCGAGACAGTATCGAGACCCACAGTTGAGGCAGTCTCAGAGCTCCGTATCGGATCAGTCACAGGACAGGGAGATGCTGATTTGTTACAGATGTGGTCAGACGGGACATATTCGCAAGACTTGTCTTCAGAGGGAGTGTGCACCGAGTACAGTGGGCACACCTGAGGGTTCGTATGTACAGGAGCGACTGCAGTATCCTGCGGTTCAGACTTCCCGAATGGCAGGTGGGAGTACATTAGTTCAGTCGGTACGGCAGCCGACAGCGCCGAGTTCTGGTGGACAGTCTAGAGTGGGATTGCCCCGAGCATATTCCCTCATAGCTTCCAAGGCACCAGTCGTGTCGATGATGCAGAAATACCTTCAGCGAGCAGAGGTGCTTTATGAGTATGCAGGCTTTGGGCCAGTTTCCTTGTTGCATCAGTTTAGGAGTTGGTTATAGATTCCGTGGATGATGTGCTGTGTTGAGGCAATGGCTGGTGATGATGTGAGGCTGGGGTGTGTGGTAGATCCCGTGTCTTTGAGATAGTTGGCCACTGTTTAGGATGCCTGACCTTGTTTGACCATATTCGAGGAATGGTTTGGTTGACCATCTCGTATGCTTGTGTCGATTGCGATCAACGGCTGGTTGTTTCGACCTTGAGTTAAATTTCGAGGGCAAAATTCCTTTAACGGGGTAGAGTTGTGAGACCCTGACCCGTTTTCTTTTCGGCGTTTTCGGACGCGCGTTACGTGTTTTCATTTGAGCATGTTTTTATTGCTTTCAATGCATGATCGGACTTAGATATATGTGCGGGGTAGGTTACCGGGGTCGTGGGCCATTGTGGTACGAATTTCAAAATTTTAAAAAAATATATTTTAGAGGCCTATAAATATCTGGTGTTAGATATTTTCAAAAGATATTTTCTAAAAACTTCTCCAACAAGCTTCCTGTTTTCTCTCTGCCTTCTCTCTAAGTTCTCGGGGGCTCGGGGCTCGATTTTCGACGATCCAACGGTCGATCTTTGTTATTGGCATGGTGGGCTATGCAACCATCCAATTAGAATTTGATTCCAGTGAAGCTCGATTTTACACGTGGTTCGAGGTGTCGAGTTTTCAACTCACTGAGGTAGGATCCTAGACTCTCATATCTTATAAGGGTGCTATGTGTAATCACGTGTATTTTTAACGGTTAGATTGTTGTAGATTTGATCTTATTTAAAAGTTAAGTTTTTGGGTTTAAAACCTACTTTTGTTGGTTTTGGTGGATGAAATCAGGTATCGGGAGTTTCTTTTGAGGTCTTAGTGCTAGGCCTGGGCGTGTATATGCTTGAAGGTGTTGAATCAGTGTTTGGAGGCGTTGAATCGTGGTTTTGGAGGCTGAAACAGTGTTCGGAAACTGTTCTCGCCTCTGTTCAGTCGATCGAACCATGAGGTTCAGTCGACTGGATCATATTTTTGGGGTTCGGTCGACTGAACCTCGAGGGTCAGTCGACTAAACCGTGGTTGTTTGGCGTTTGCGAGTTTCCAGTGTGTTGTTCAGTCGACTGGGGGCTTGGGTCAGTCGACTGAACTTCTGGATAGTGTGATGGTGGTTCGGTGGTTAGGTTTTGATTTTTGATTGGCATCCTATGGTATTCAATTAATTAATTTATGAGAATTAGTTGATTCAAATACTTGTGGATTCCTTTTGGGGTTCGGTTGGTTGTGCGGTGGGTTCAGGTATCGTATTGTAACCCCGGGTGTGGTGTAGGTGTCGTCCTCGGGGGTGGCATACATGGTTAGATACAGGTTGTTGAGGCACGGTTATGTGCTTGGTGTTTGTGCGTCGTGGTTGGGTATGGAATGTGTTTGAGCCCTTGATCCTTTTGAGGAGAAAGGTGGTGTTTGTAACCTTGTGGTTTGAGGGGTTTGATATTGGCCTTCGGGTTAGGCTTGGTTATCCCTGGGAGTGGATGTTGGGTTTTGTGGCAGGTGATGTCACGATTTGAGGTTATATGGCTATGTGTGCTTATAGTTGGCTTTATGCATTTATAACTGTGGTTTATAATGCATGGATTATGTAAGTGGATTACATGTTTTGGTATCATTACGTGTACAGTGATTGCATGCTTTAAGACTCAGAAGTTTTATAGGCATGGTTACGTGGAATATGAGGAATGATGCATATGGTATATGTTGCATGGGTTGCAAGTATTCTGTGAGTAGCGTGTGTAGCATGTGACGTGATTTGTGAAATGTAGTGATAGTACGTGGCTTTATGCATTTAAACCCTCGTTTAATATGCATATGGTGATTCGGTGCTATCCCGTAGTTTTCGGTATTATCCCGTAATGTTCAGTATTATCCCGTAATGTTCAGTTTTATCTTATAAGGGTGCTACGTGTAATCGTGTGTATTTTTAACGGTTAGATTGCTGTAGATCTGATTTTGTATCAAGTTTGATTTTTGGGATAAAAATCATTTTATGTCTATTTTGGTGGATGAAATCGGGTGTCGGGTGTTTCTTTTGAGGTCTTGGTGTTAGGCCTGGGTGTGTGGATGTCCGAGGATGTTATATGGGAGTTTGGAGGCTTCAATTCAAGGTTTTGGAGGCTAAAATCGTAGCTTAAAAACAGTTTTCGAGGGAGTTCAGTTGACTGGATCTTGATGATCAGTCGACTGGATCTTGTTTCTTGGGGTTCAGTCGACTAGACCTAGAGGTTAGTCGACTGACATGTTTCTGTTTGGGTTCTGTCGACTGGACCTAGTAGGTCAGTTGACTGAAATGTTTCTGATTTGGGTTTTTGGCTTTCCAGTGTGTTTTCAGTCAACTGGGGGTTGGGGTCAGTCGATTGAGGTGCTGGGCTTGGTGTTTTGATGGTTTTGGTTGGGTTTTTTGTTTTCAATTGGTATCCAATGGTATTCAATTGATTAGTTATGGGACTAATTGACTGAAATACTGTTGGATTCTTTTCGGGGTCGATTGGTTGTGTGGTGGCTTCGGGAGTCGTGTCGTGGCTTCGGGTGTTGGTTTAGATGTCGTCCTCGGGGTTGACGTGCATGGTTCGATAGGGGTGTGGTGCACGGTTAGGTGCACGGTGTTTGTTCCTAGTTGGATGTGGGGCGTGTTTGGACCCATGGCACCTTTAGGAAAAGGTGGTGTTTTGTGACCTCGCGGTTTGAGGGGTTTACCGTTGGCCTTCGGGTTAGGCTGGGTTCTGTGAGTTGTTGGTTATCCCTGTCAGTGGATGTTGGTTTGTTTTGACAGGTGGCGTCGTAATGTATTGTTATACATGGTTATGTGCATTTATAACTGTTTATTTATGTACAGATTATGTAAGTGGATTACATGATTTTGGTATCGTTACGTGTACCATGGTTGCATGCTTTAAAACTCAGAGGTTTTATAGGCATGATTATGTAGAATATGAGGAATGGATGCATGTAGTGCATATTGCATGGGTTGTAAGTGTTGTGTAAGTCGCGTGTGTAGCATGTGACGTGATTTGTGAAACGTAGTGATAGTACGTGATTTTATGCATTTAAATCCTGGTTAGGTTATGCATAGGTGTATGGAATGGGATAGATGAACATGTGGTTCTGTGAACGTTAGCTCTGGCTGACGGGATATTTGGTGTGGCTACGGTCCCTCGGCATGAGGCCGAGAAGAGATATTCGGTGGGGCTATGGTCCCTCAGCGAGAGGTCGAGAAGAAGCGTTGGGGCTACGGTCCCTCGGCGTGAGGCTGAGAAGAGATATTCGGTGGGGCTACGGTCCCTCGGCGTGAGGCCAAGAAGAGATATTCGGTGGGGCTACGGCCCCTTGGCGTGAGGCTGAGAAGAGATATCGGTGGGGCTACGATCCCTCGGCGTGAGGCCGAGAAAATATATTGTGTTGGGGTTACGATCCCTCGACGTGAGGCTTAGAATAATGCATTAACGGGGCTGCGGTCCCTCGGGTTCAGCCTGAGAAGTTACATGGATTGCATGAACTGCATTGTGGGATGGATAGACCAATTTCCAAATTATTTTTAAGAGTTGCATGAATCGTGATCTAAAAACCGTTTTCAAACTGTTTTCAAGGCTCCTGTAAGTGAGTCAAATGATGGTTATTATTCTTGCTTTTCCGTTTGCATGTAAAACTTGTTTTAAAGGCTTGAAAGAGAGTTTAAAACTGGACCTCATTTTTTTAGCATGTTTAGCTTATATTGCATATGTTGTCTAGTATCTGTTGAGCTTTGGTTCACGGTGTGGGATTTGATTTTCTTCAGGTACTGGTCACGCAGGTTGATCCGAAATTGCTGGAGAGGTGGAAAAGCTGTAGTCTTTCTTTTTGTTCTTTCTATTTCATGTATGTATACATGTTTTTTCGGTGTTAGAACCATGCAATGTAAGCCTTTTTAGCAGTTATACACAATGCATGTATGTTTATATTGAGAGTGTATTCTCGGATTGGTTGCTTGTGGGTGTTTCACGTGACCCGAAGTTTAGGACGTGACAGAGTTGGTGTCAACTCAAGGCTTCATTGTCTGCTTAGGTGTCGACTTATGTCTTCATTGGTATCGACTTATATGAAAGACTTTAGCTACTTGAAATTTGGTATCAACACTGATCATTTTTGGTGTCGACTCAGCTAAGCAGCTTTGCCTACTAGAATTTTAGTAATGATACTTGTTTCTTTTGTGTCAACTCAGCCATTCAGACTTTAGCTACTAGAAAATTGGTGTCGACATTGATCACTTTGGTGTCGACCCAGTCAGTCTGACTTTAGCTATTGGAATTTTGTTGTCGACCCTTGTCTTCTTTGGTGTTGACCCAAACTCTTTGTTTTCGAAGGGTGCCTTTGTGTCGACTCGTTTGCTCATTGGTGTCGACACATATGGGGTCAGTGTTTGGGGGATAACTTGAAGTCTTGGTGTCGATTTATTGCTTCGTTGGTGTCGACACACTTCGAGTTTTTCGGATGGTGTATAGGTGTCCACTCATGTTGTCTTTGGTGTCGACACTAGAACCCAAAGCCTGAAGAATCAGTTGGTGTCGACTCATGTGCGTGTTGGCATCGACACAAGTTAATTTTCGTAAAGGTGCTGAAGTGTTGACTCATGCGTGCATTGGTGTCAACCTAACGTACTCATCCAGCCTTGACTTATTGTCGACTCAAGTTATAACTAGTGTCAACTCAACTTGGATCCCGGTTCAATACTGGAGGTGTCAACACAATTAGTCATTGGTGTCAACACAACTTGTTCTTATGAAACGTCTTAAGCAAAACTGTTAAAGGTGTCGACCCTAAATCATAATGGTGTTGACACACTTGAGTTTGTCAAACGTGCTTTGTCTATAGGTGTCGACCCAAAAATCAATTGGTGGAGACATAAAATGATCTGTTCAAGAACACAAAGTGTCAACCCATTTAGCACAATGTGTCAGCACAAATGGCATAAGGTGTCGACTCATTTGCATGTAGTGTCGACACTACCTCTTTGAAAAACATTTAAATATAATATCTTTTTAAATCATCTAATTAGAAAATGCGAATTAATAAAATCATCAAAATCAATTTAAAATGCCCTTGGGCTAACACTACCGATAGTGTGTTCAATTCTATCTAAGAATGTGAACCACAAGTTTATATTCTACAAGAACCGGTAATCTGGTCTTCCATATATAAGTAAAACTCTACACACTAGATTAACTACTATGTAAATAAAAAATGTCCATACAAGACATTAAATAAATAACGTAATATAAATATTACTGATACAAATTCTCATTAAAATGAAAAAACAGTTGTTATTAATAAATAAAAGTAATACTAAAACATTCAATACGCAAAAGCATGGTTTTTATTATATAACCATAACACATGAGCCAAGCGACATGGCAAAGCTCGTCTTCTCCAAAGCACAATGGACGAAAAGCGAATGGGCCTTACCCATCTGCCATCTGTAGACCCTCGGGAAGCCGAGGAAGAGGGCGGAGAAGATGAGGAGGGTAATGTGGCTAAACCCAACCACCCTCGGCCATCACAACCCCCGCTGTCCGGCCCAAGCAATGCTTCTTCCGCTCAGCACTCGTGGCATTTCTCGAAGGCTGCCTACTAGGTCCTTTACAATTGAGTCTAGGTTTATGAAACTCAGATTGGAGCTCAGCTCTGTCAAGTCAAAGCAGAGCTTGCAGAGCAGCGACATGATACCTGGGCAATCTGGGAGATGATGCAAGCCCTGCTGCTATCCCAAGGGCTACCATCACCATCTCCTCTCGACTACTTCTGATGTTTTCAATTTTTTTTTTACGTTTCATTTTTTTAAGGTGTCAAGGTCCCCAAATAGTGTGTTTTGTAATGGCTTTGGTAGTTTATAATAAAAGTGATTAAATTTTTTTTACTTTATTCTATGTATTCTGCGTATCGGTGCTTACATGCTTAATTGCTTTTATATCACTTTGGTTGTATGTTGTTACCTAACATTTTGCAAGTTATGGTGTCGTTTTTCTTTGTTTTTTTTTAAATAGTAAGGTAAAACCAAATCTCCCATTTTGTTATTTTTAATTCTATGCCATTGTTCGCCAATGAGGACATTGGCTATTTCAAGTTAGGGGTAGTATTTCACTGCAAATAAATTAGAAGCGCAAGGTTTTAGATTACCAATACCTTTATGAAACATTGAGCCATAATCTCTTACACTTGGAATTTATACACTGCACACTCAACTATTTAATTGGGATAATGATAATGAATGACGATAGTAAGACAATCTTGAGAAACAAATTGTAGAGACTTAGACCCTTTGAGAGCTTTGCCACTATTATTTTTTCTACTGAGGGATATTTTTACTCTAACTGATTCTATTGAAAGCGTGCATTACTTGTTGCCTAGTCTTGCTATTCATTAATTTTGGCTAATTGTCAAAAAAACTCATTATTAACTTCATTTGACATTCTCTGAAAATTTGGACCATTCCATAAACCATGTCAAACCTAGGAAAGGATCATAGGCCATGTTTCTTATATTTGAGCATATTCGTGTGTTCTTCTTATGCATCTAATCCTAGTTCCCCCATTGAGTCATTTTATGTAAGCTATTCCTTATTCCCCTATTATACTCAGAAATGTCATGTGAACATGTTGGTAATTATAATGGAGAAATATATTCAACAATCAAATAGTAGGAATGAATGAAAAAAAGGGAAAAATAAAAAAAATGGTGTAAACCAAAGAAGTAAACAAATGGAATAATACAGAAGCCTCTTTGAAACAATTCTAAAGTCAGCATTAGGGTGATGAAGGTACAAAGTAGGAGTTCAGGGCAAAAATGAGTAATTCTTTGCCAGTGACCGGTTTCAACATTAAATATACTCAACCATAACCCGACTATACATTAACCTCATCTCACATTACAACCAAAGAAAAGTCCTATTTGAACCTAGGAATGACATGGTTTGATGTATGAAAAATAATTTGTTTTTATAACTTAGGGTGTTCAGGTCAGCTTACGTGCACCTTGACTAATCTCTAGAGAACCAATCTCACCGTCCACTTGCAGGGATCTCAATTAAAGCTGAGATAAAATCTTGTATAGACTGATCCCAAATAATTAATAGGATCTAAAAGGTTTCGAACTTGTGACCTAAGAAAGAGCAAATCCTTAAGTCCCAAGTCTCGGCCACTACGTCAATCTCTCAGGATTATGTTTGGAAAATAATTGACAGGGAGTGATGAATAAAGTAAGCCTTAAATGTTATCAACAATTAACATTTCAACCACTGGATTAATAGTCATTTACTTTGGGTAATTAATATTTTTTGGGTAATTATAGTCATTTTTTTATCACAACGTTCTTCGTGTCCTAAGTATGCAGACTATTTCATTTCATTTAAAATAATTTCAACTGTATACATTGAGAGCACCCATACGTTGTTTATTACGGAGTGCTCAGTTATAAGTGAATACCAAGTAAAAATTGAAGTCGAGACTTGGTTTTGATGGAAGTTCAAACTATGTTATTCAAAATCATAAAACCAAAATATATGGCTAATGTTTCACACACGCTGAGTGAGGCTTGAGTTACGAGCCGATCCACATGTGTTTGGGTCGACTCCCTTCATTTTGTAAAGTAGATTTTTTTGCTTTTTTAATTTTTATTAAAATATCTAATATGTTTTTAATTTTTACTTTTAAGTTACAGTATTTGAAATCTTCACATGATTTTTTTATAAGGATAATAGATTTTTTTAATCGAGAATATTATAATAATTTTACTTGAATAAAGTTAGAATGTTTGAGATTGTATAGGTTTTTTTTTTTTTTTTGTAAAAGAGATGAAAAAAAGTTTGTTAACTTTTTAGGCTTTATTCATTTAATTGGAAAGAAAAGGAAAAGAAACAAATAGCCATTTTATTTTTTTGCATGTGTGTTTAATTGATGTAAAAAAATATGAATCTAGAGAAAATATTTTTTTTGCTGGAAACATTTTTCCATAAAATAAGTCATATAAAAAGTATAAGATCGTGTATCGCGAAAAATTTTAAAACTCAATTTTCTTTCCACTTTCTTACAAACTAAACATATAATAAAAATTAAGTCTTTTATATTTTTTTTCTTTTTTTTTAAAATTTTCTTTACTTATTTTCTTGACAACTAAACAGTGTCTTTTAAGAGAATCAAACACAGAGAAAATTACTTTTTAATATTTTAAGTTAAAACGATTTAAACAGGTTTGAAGTCTGACAACCAAACGACGCCCAAGTGTCCTCCGCATGTCGCTGAAGAATTCGATCAGCTCGCTTCTCTCTGACTTGCGCCTCCCATCTCCTCCTAGTGTGTCTCTCTCTCTTAGCCGATAAAACGGTGTCGGCTGAAACACACACGGGGGTTTCGTTTGTTCGCCGTTGTGTGTAAGAACTTTTTCTCGCTATATTTGGACGCTGGTTCTGTTGTTTGGGAGAGATTTTCAAATTACTTGTTGAGTGAAAGCTAATTGTCTCTCTTCCACAGGAGGTGTCGGAATAGCTTTTCATTTTGGTTTTTAATTCGATATGGGCAACGGTCCGGCGCCATTTTCAGATATTGGCAAACGGGCGAAAGGTAGTTCTTTCCAATTTTTTCCTTTTTTCTTTTTCGTTTTTCCTGATTTCATGATAGAGTTGCCTAGCCAACATGAACTATCGGGTTAATTTGGTTTTCTGGGTACGATTGCAAAAAGACTTTCCAATTCTTAGCCTATTGAATTTCATTTTTAAGTCTAGGATCACTAAAAGTATCCCATAAATATACCCACAATTTGAAATGGATGATCCCGATTAAATTGTTTTTACGTGGGCTATAGCGGCTAATACCCTAAGTAAATGTGGACCATTCATTTTGAATTGCGGGCAAATTTATGGGTATTTAGTATTACTGTCATTTTTGCTATCGCCATCCACCAAAAAAGAAAAAATGAAAAAAGACAAAAAGAAAAAGCCTGCCCCACGCACCCCCAAAATCCATTATCTGCCCTCTACGCCCTAACCCTATCTGCATCTTCTATTTGCTTAGCTTATTCTACTCCATGATGAAACAATCTTTCCTGGTGCTGTCAATGTGACCACGTGAAAATGTTGGATTCTTAAGTGTGATTGGCGCGGCATATAGTGTGCATAATAGTTGGCTGGTACATGATAGTGTAGTTTTCCACGCTGTATTTGAGGGCAACTATGAAGCACGGTCGTCAGAATTGGTGCCGTAGCCGTGGCGGATACGTTGGACACACGGACACGCAGATGATACGTCAAGACATGTGTCGGACACACCATATGGCGTAAAAAATCCAGCTAGACACGTCGAGGGACACGCAGGGGATACGCATGTCCAATTTCGGACATGCTTGAACACGCTAAACCCAGTGATAAAATAAAAAACCCTAAGAGTCTCAGTGCATAGTTTGAAAAAATACTATGTCCCTCGTCTTCGCTACCTACCACGACCTTCGCCAGTGAGCTCGATAACTACGATGACCTCAATCTCACCGGTGATGATCACTAACGACCTTCAATCGTCCTCTAAGTCACTCTCCCTTTATTCCTTCTAATTTTGGCGGCTTTTTTCTCTATCTTT
>JAUMHN010446830.1:0-10988 GCA_032360265.1 Heliamphora ciliata
GAGTTGACCTAGAGGCTTGTGGTGATGGAGAGCTTGTTGTAGTTTTCCTATTTTGGACATGTACTTTTACATGTAGTGCATGTTTCAGAAGGCTAGTTTTGTACGCTTCGGCTCAAGAGTTTTCTTACGTCAGCATGATAGCCTGTGTAATATGATGATTGTGTATACGTGAGTATGGAGGTTGGACCTTAGGATTGATTAGTCTTGCCTTCGGGCGTTTAGATTAACAAACTTGAGAGCCAAGATAGAGACGCGTTTTGCGGACGTGATTTTTAGCTAGAAATCTGAGTAGGTTGTCCAGATGGACGAGTCTTTCTTGTTGGTTCTCCTCGATATGTGAGATATGTGATGACATGATATAAGTGGCTATGTGTTAGCATTCTTATATGTGATCTATCTTTTATGTTAGCAATAACATGTATGGATGCTTATCCTGTTATGTTGCTTTCGTTTAGCGTTATGTCCACGCGGGGAGGACGAGGCCGAGGTCGAGGCTGTGGCCGTGGTTCTAGCCAAAGAGACGTTTCAGTCTCAGATGTTGGGGATGCTAATGCACCCCAAGGACCTGTTGGCGAGGGAGATCTGTTGCGTGAGATGATCGGCTCCATCCGGCAACTGGCTGAGGCCACTAGGGGAAAGGAGAGCATACCTGAGCCGAGGGCGACGGTCGCGATGCGTGAGTTTCACCGTTTGGACCCTCCTACATTTTTTGGGGATCCCAACCCCACGGTAGCCACTGAGTGGATGGAGCTGGTTACGAGGATCTTGGACACGATTCAGATAGAGGAAGATGATCTGAAGGTTACATTTGCCGCCTTCCAGCTGAGTGGGAGTGCTCACATGTGGTGGAAGTTCGCCAAGACTACAGTTGGGGGCACTTGGGATGCATTCACGAAAGTATTTCTAGAGAAATACTTTCTAGTGACATTGAGGGATCGCTATAAAGAGGACTTTCTTTTCCTGACGCAGGGAACGATGACTGTGATTGAGTATGAGGCTGAGTTTACTAGTCTTTACAGAGTTGGTACAGAAGGCCATGAAGGTGGAAGACACTCTAAATGAGACGTGCAGAGATAGAGATAGTAAGAGTCAGTAGGACGGGGGACGTGCACAGTCCCAGGGACTCAAGGACAAGCGTCAGCGGACATCTGGTCCAAGTTCATACCCTGTGGCATCGTATCAGCCACAGTCTTCCGCATCCTCGCCTCCCGTAGCCTCAATGGGAAGGTTGGATTAGAGAGAGCTTATCTGTCATAGGTGCCAACGACCACGGCATCGTGCGGCAGAGTATCGGAGTTTAGTGCCTGTTCAGGCACAGTCACAGGCGCAAGGGAGGGGACCAGTGGTGTGTTTTGAGTGCGGCCAGTCTGGGCACATCAGGAGGAACTGTCCCAGAGTAGAGAGCGTGCGGAGCACAGCTGGAGTACCTATCACCCCATTTGTCCAGGGACATCAACTATCTTAGTTTGCAGAAGGGGCACTTCGGTACAGTTAGGCAGACAGTCCACAGTTCAAGGTCACAATGGGCAGGCCAGAGCTTATGATCTTGCAGATCCCAGTTCATCCAGAGCATTGGTCGTGCCCGGTGCTGCTGCTACCACCTCCATGATTAGAGGTACTTTTCTAGTCTATAGTTCATGGGCCAGTGTCCTTATCAACACAGGAGCATCACACTCGTTTATATCATCTGCATTTGTATCTGCTTTGGGACTGGAAATAGATTGGTTGGGTAGTACCTTGAGTGTGGAGACCCCAGTCAGTAGGAGTGTGACGTTGAGTCTTGTTTGTAGGTCCTGCGTGTTGGAGGTCATCGGTCGTTGTTTAGAGTTCGACTTTATCATTCTAGACATGACCACGTTTGATGTCATCCTAGGAATGGATTGGCTGACCGCCTATCGTGCCTTTATCGATTGCGATCGATTAAGGGTAACGATTTGTACACCGGCGGGAGATTATTTTTGCTTTGTGGGAGACCTAGATGAGGGTTTGATGGCTATGCTTGGTGCGGTACGGAACCAGGGCAACCTGGGTTTCCTCCTTTCAACCCTTATGTTAGACGAGGAGGATAGGGTTCGAGGGAAGTTACCTCCGATGGTTTGTGGCTACCCAAATGTCTTCCTTGACGATCTGTTTGAGTTGCCACCAAACTGTGAGGTAGAGTTCTCCATTGATCTAGTTCCCAGAGCTGCTCCCATATCCATACCGTTCTACCATTTTGCATCCACTGAGTTGCGTGAACTCAAGGTACAGCTTCAGGAGTTGTTAGACAGGGGGTTTATACGTCCGAGTACTTTGCCGTGGGGAGCTCCTTCTCTTTTAGTGAAGAAAAAGGATCGATATCAACTATCGAAAACTGAATCAGATGACAATGAAGAACAAGTATCCGATGCCGAGGATAGATGATATGTTTGATCAGCTGAAGGGTTCGAGCTGTTTCTCAAAAATTGACTTGAGATCAGCGTACCACCAGTTGAGGATTAGGGATGAGGACATAGCAAAGACTGCCTTTCAGACTCGCTACGGTCACTATAAGTTTCTGGTCATGTCGTTCAGTCTGACGAATGCGCCAGCTACGTTTATGAGTTTGATGAACCGGATTTTCCATCAGTATTTGGATAGTTTTGTGGTGGTGTTTGTGGATGATATTCTCATCTATTCACCCACTAGGGAGGCACACGAGGATCACCTGCGGATCGTGCTACGAACTTTGAGAGAGCATTGCTTGTACGTAAAATTCGACAAGTGTGAGTTCTGGATGTCTGAGGTGAGGTTTCATGGACACGTCATGTCGTCAGACGGGGTATCCGTGGATTCGTTGAAGACAGACGTTGTGACTGGTTGGGAGCGATCGAAGAGCGTCTTTGAGATTTACAGTTTTCTCGATTTAGCAGGTTACTATCGGCAGTTTGTGAAGGATTTTACCAGACTTGCTGCACCGATGACACGTCTGACACGGAAGGGAGTAGTGTTTGTTTGGAGTGAGTCCTATGAGTTGGCATTCCAAGAGCTGAAGACGAGGCTGACTAGTGCGCCAGTGTTGATCATTCCAGAGAAAGGCTTGCGATATACAGTATATTGTGACGCATCACACGACGGTCTAGGCTGTGTTCTGATGCAGGAAGGAAATGTTGTAGCTTATGGTTCTCCACAGCTGAAGACGCACGGGAAGAACTACCCTACGCACGACTTAGAGTTGGCAGCCATGGTCCTCGCTTTGAAGACATGGCGTCATTATCTTTATGGTGAGCACTTCGAGGTTTTCTTCGATCATAAGAGCTTAAAATACTTATTTTCGTAGAAGGCCTTGAACTTGCTCCAACGACGGTGGATGGAGTTATTGGAGGATTATGATTTTGACTTATAGTACCATCCAGGAAAATCCAATGTGGTGGCTGACGCTCTCAGTAGGAGATCTCATGGATCGTTAGCTTCGGTGGCTATGAGTAGGACATGCTTGGAGAGATCGGGCAGTTTGATCTGTGTCTTGGAGAGACAGTGATGGGTGCCACTTTGTTTTTAGTAGTCACTCGACCAGCATTGATAACACGTGTGCTAAAGCTCCAGCAGACCGACTAGGAGGCTCAGATGATCTGAGACCACGTTGCTAGTGGAGAGAATACAGAAGGATGGGTTGTAGGTTCAGATCTGAGTCAGAGGTTGGCTGGGAGGTTGTTTGTGCCAAAGTCATGTCGAGCTGATCTACTACGTGAGCGTCATCATTCTCGCCTAGCAGTGCATCCTAGAGGCATGAAGATGTACCATGACCTACGTCGTCAGTTTTGTTGGACGGGAATGAAGAGAGACGTGATCCAGTTTGTTTCTCAGTGCCTTACCTATCATAAAGTGAAGGCGAAACACCAGAGATCGACAGGCTTGTTGCAGCCGTTACCGATGTCGGAGTGGAAGTGGGAGAACGTCACGATGGACTTTGTGCTAGGACTTCCTATGTCACCTAGGGGACACGACGCTGTATGGGTTGTGGTTGATTGGTTGACGAAGTCTGCACACTTTTTCCCCATCCGTATGAAGGATTCAGTGGAGAGCCTGAGTTAGTTGTATATTAGAGAGACAGTCATGTTGCATGGAGTGCCAGTATCTATAGTTTCTGACCAAGACTCGCGTTTCACATCGCGCTTTTGGCAGAGTCTTCAGGAGGCTTTGGGGACAAACTTGATGTTCAGTACTACATTTCACCCCCAGACGGATGGTCAGTCGGAAAGGACTATACATATTCTAGAGGATATGTTGAGGGCATGTGTACTTGATTTCAGAGGTTTTTGGGAGGATTATCTACCGTTGGCAGAGTTTGCATACAACAACAGCTATCATTCCAGTATTCGGATGGCTCCGTATGAAGCTTTGTATGGTAGGCCATGTAGAACGCCCGTGTATTGGACAAATGTGAGAGAGACCATTGTCTTGGGACCTGACATGGTGCGAGAGACGACAGAGAAGATTGCAGTGATACGCCAATGCCTTTTGACAGTGCAGAGCTGTCAGAAGAGTTATGAAAATAAGAGGAGACGACCTTTAGAGTTTGCTGTGGGGGATCATGTGTTTCTGAAGATCTCGCGACGTAGAGGTTTGATGAGGTTTGGTCGTAGCGAGAAATTATCACTGCGTTTCATTGGACATTTTGAGATCCTAGACAAAGTTGGAGAGGCTACTTATCGTTTGGCTTTACCACCTCAGTTAGCATCTGTGAATAACGTGTTCCATGTTTCTATGCTTCGGAGGTACGAGCCTGATCCTTCTCATGTGTTAGATTGGGCTGAGCTGCGGGTTAATGAGGATGCCACTTATAAGGAGCGTGTAGTGAGGATTCTTGATACAAGGGAGCAGGTGTTGCGGGGGAGAACAATTGCTTATGTCAAGGTTCTATGGCTTCATCACGGGGTTGAGGAAGCCACATGGGAGCTGGAGTTTGGGATGCGTGCTAGATACCTGGACCTGTTTACCTCGTGACCATGTTGCGAATTTCGGGGGTAAAATTTCTTAAGGGGGGAGAGTTGTGAGATCCTGACCCGTTTCTTTTTGAGATATTTATATATATTGATGCGTTTCATTCCATATATGTATCTCTTGGGGAATCATTTTTTTATTTTCCGCTGTAGAATTGCATGTTTTGTGTAGGTGTTATACATGTTATGCATGCGGGGGGTTCGGCTTGGTTGCCTTTTTTAGTTTTTCTCCCAGCGACGATCGCTCGAGCGGTGGGGAGCTCACTCGAGCGGGCTAGTGGTAGAGTGTGGGTCCGAGAGGTGACCACTCCAGCGGTTCTTGGGCGCTCGAGTGGTGGTGTGGCAGGGCCTATGTCAGCAAGGGGTCCGCTCGAGCGGTGCTTAGGCACTCGAGCGGTGAGGCCTGGGCACGAAAATCTATAAAAGCTACAAATATCTTTTTGGAGACTCAAAATATCTTTCTCAAGCAAATCTTTTTCTCTCCACCTTTTTCTCTACCTTCTCTCTAGCTTTCGGGGGGCCCGGTACTTTGTTTTTGGTGGTTCAATAGCAGATCCTTACTGTCGGTGACGTGGGCTTCGTATCCATCCAGACGGATTCTCATTCTAACACTGTTCATTTTTTAGACATCGAGCTTTTAGCACTCCGAGGTAGGATTCTAGACCTACTGTAGTTAAAAGGGAGATGTATGTAATTATGTGTTTTCGCCCGGTAAAAAATACATCAAATGTCATTTTCAGGTTTTAAACCTTTCGTTTTTGTGTAAAGGTGGGTTTTACGCCTTTTCCAGGTTTATACATGTTTCGGATATGTGTATATCTGTGGTTTTCAAAAGGAGATTTGAAAACGAGGTGCTGGTGGATTTTGTGAAAAATGTGCTGTTGGAGGTTTGGAGCTAACCCTTAGGGTTGAGTCTCAGCTTTTAACATTTTGTGGAAATGGTTTAGATCTCCATGTGATGGATTGGATCTCTTTAATACATGTGTTGTATAAACTATTTTACGAACCCGTTTCTTTTTGAGATATTTAAATTTGTTGATGTGTTTCTTTCCATATATGTATCTCTTAGGGTATGATTTTTTTGTTTTCCATTGTAGAACTGCATGTTTTGTGTAGGTGTTATACATGTTATGCATGCGGTGGGTTTGGCTTCGTTGCCTTTTTTAGTTTTTCTCCCTGCGACGACCGCTCGAACGGTGGGGAGCTCGCTCAAGCGGGCTGGTGGCAGAGTGTTGGTCTGAGAGGTGACTGCTCCAGCAGTTCTTAGGCACTCGAGCGATGGTGTGCCAGGGCCTATGTCGGCAAGGGGTCCGCTCGAGCGGTGCTTAGGCGCTCGAGCGGTGGGGCCTGGGCGCAAAAATCTATAAAGGCTACAAATATCTTTTTGGAGACTCAAAATATCTTTTTCAAGCAAATCTCTTTCTCTCCACCTTTTTCTCTACCTTCTCTCTAGCTTTCGGGGGGCCCGGGACTTTGTTTTCAGTTGTTCGATAGCAAATCTTTGCTATCGGCGACGTGAGCTTCGTATCTATCCGGACGAATTCTCGTTTTGACGCTATTCAGCTTTGAGACGTCGACCTTTTAGCTCTCTAAGGTAGGATTCTAGACCTACTATTGTTAAAAGGGTGATATATGTAATTATATGAGTTTTCGCCAGGTAGAATATACATCAAATGTGATTTTCATATTTTAAACCTTTGGTTTTTGTGTAAAGATAGGTTTTACGCCTTTTCTTGGTTTATACATGTTTCAGATATGTGTATATCCTTGATTTTCAAAAGGAGATTTGAAAACGAGGTGCTGGTGGATTTTGTGAAAAACGTGCTGTTGGAGGTTTAGAGCTAACCCTTGGGGTTGAGTCTCAACTTTTAACGTTTTGTGGAAATGGTTTAGATCTCCATGTGATGGATTGGATCTCTTTAATACATGTGTTATATAAACTATTTTACGGGTTTTTGTAGTCGAGCCACGGTTGGATTTTTAAATGTTTTCATAGATGTACCGTGACAAGGTGTGGTTTTAAGTTGGGCATCTATTGCTCCTTGGTGGAAATCCAAAAATGTGCCCAGAGTGGGTTCACTACGGTCCCTCATGTTAATCCCTGTAAACGTGGTTTAGTTAACTTCGTCCATCAGTCGTGAAAATCCGTAAAGAAGTAAGTCGTGGTTTAGGTGCTTTTCCATCGGTCATGGAAATCTGTAAAGAAGTATGTTACCCCGTGAGTGGCTTGATTGTTGTAGCTCCGTCTAAAACTTGTCATTATCTAGCCGGCCTTAAATGGTTCAGGACTAGGATAATGGACAAGTGTTTATAGTTGTTACCTTTGTCTGTATGGCAGAGTCGGTACATAGGATTACATTTTATCTTTCTCCTCAACTGAGTGGCCTGAGTGGAGCATTCTGTTTGTTTACAGCTTTTCCTTAACTATGGCATGATATCTGTTAGGATGATATGCATAGTTTGAAGGATGAAGAATGTGTGGTTTTATGAGAGAAAACCTTTTTGAGACTCGTGTTAGTCTGAAGAAAAAACTTATGATTTTGGAAGGAAAACCTTTTTGGCTCCTGTGGTTGAGCCCGTATGCTTATGATTGCATAGTCTACTTTACAGTTTTACTATCTATTTTCTATTGGGCTTCGGCTCACGGTGTGAGATTTTGCTGTAAAAATATTTTCAGGTGACCATGTGAAGTTGACCTAGAGGCTTGTGGTGATGGAGAGCTTGTTGTAGTTTTCCAATTTTGGACATATACTTTTACATGTAGTGCCTATTTCAGAAGGCTGGTTTTGTACGCCTTGAGGTGATATAGTTATTCATGTGTGAGAATACATGTTTATTGTTTATGAGAGTTGAACTGTGAGAATTATTATCCAAATGACATATATTTTTTAGTTGATGGTTTTTCAACTGCAAATCTTATTTTCACAAACGGTGTTTGGGTGGGCTTCCGTGTGACCCTGGTGTTTGGGGCATGACACCCTCTAATGAATCAAAACAACGAATATTAAATATACGCAAATTAATAATTATTTCAGGATTAAGAGGATAAGCACAATTCATAATAACCTTAGGGTTTGAATTAATTTATATAGTCAGTCTAAAATTAATTACCCCAAATGTCCCGTTCAATACACACAAAGTGTACTGACACAGAGAATCGAAACAATGGACAACGCTATTATCTGTTCCCTGTAGTCAAGACATGTCTACTAAAACTCTGTGCCACAATCGTACCGATGGTATGTGCATTTTCATCTAAACTGTGAATATAAAACTTATATTCTGGAAGAATCTAAAATTTGATCTTTTGTGTGCAAATCGTATTCTACACACCAGATTAAATAATGTACAAAATATTGGACATCCATGTATAACACTTAAAGAAATGATACACATACATTGCTCATAAAGATTCTCAAAAAATAAAAAATTAATTTTATTAAAATAAAATTAAATACTAAAAACATGATTTTTAGTATACCAACCATAACAATTCAGTCGACTGAGCCTCAATGAACCATGAATTTGACATTATAGTAGCATTTCAATCGACTGAAGTTGATGGTTCAGTTGACTAACTTGGGTTGTTCAGTTGACTAACTTCGGTTCAGTCGACTAATTTTGACTGCTCAATTTTTCCGACTTCAAATGATCATATTTCCTTCATTCGGACCCCAAATAGGGTCATTCTTGTGTTTAAATTGAAGTCTCGAAAGTCTACTTTCCAATTGTTCAAGTCCCATATTAGAATTCAATTTGTACAAAAAGGTATGACCAAAATAGTGAAGGTATGTCCATTTTCTTCAAACACTTTGTGCATATTTTTTGCCAAACTTCTCTTGAAACTTGTTTTTCATCTTTTTAGGATTCTTTAACTCAATTTAAATTTTGAGAAAATGTTTTGCATGAGTTATTAAGAATCCTATGGTCAATTTAAGTTATCCTATGAGTTTTTACAAATATGATCATTGGTTATGAACTTACATAGGTTCTTAGATTTAATACACTAGATATTCTTCGAATCCTTCAAGTCCTTTTCTTTTCTTCTTGGTTTTCTCATACTCCATGGATCTTAACCGCTTGAATATAATTTTCATGCTTCATGGCTTCTATTTTGCGTTCTTAATTGTGTTTAACGTTGAACTCATGTAAACACACTTAATTGCACAATTAGAACCTTTTAATTGTTATCATCAAAACGGATGTTGAAACCTTGTTTAGGTCAACAATCTCCTCCTTTTTTATGATGACAAACAACGAGCAAAATGAGATTGCCTTTATAAGATTCTCCCTCACAATATGCATATAACTAAGATATTCAACAATATAATGCAATTAAAAGCATAGTTTAAATTTCCAAGTGATAAACATTTAAGTTCAAATTGACTAAACACTCCCCCTATTTATCATATTCCCCTTTTTCTTTTTATCATATCCTCCTCTTTGACAAGATTTAAACATTAAGTTAAGTGCATACTCTCCCTCTTTTTCTCATATCAAAAGGAATGTTAAAATGATATTCATTTTGATCAAACATTCTCTCCCTTTTGACATCATCAAAAAGTAGAAGCTCAAAAATAAAATTCATTTAAAAATTATTCTCCCACTTTTTGATATAGCATCATTTTAACATTATTCAAGATAAATTCTCTTTCAAAAAATTAATTGTTAAAATAATACCAATTATGGGTAGAAATAGAAATACATTCATTAAGCATTCTCACCCCTTTTCGTATAAACCATTTAAAATCATTATTTGACAACAAAATATACAAACTTTTCATGGAAATACCAAATAATATCAATAGTAATGCATGGGGTACAAAAATGCAAATGGCTTCCAAATATGCTATATGTGCATAGGTTGAAACCTTGTACCATAACTTAAAACTTTTTAGACAATAATGCCATATACATTCGATTCAATAAATCCATGATTTCAAGTACATAATATCTTTCATAATAATATTAATTGAAATAAGAAAAATATTTTCACTCTATTTTAATTTAACAATTGATGTGCAAAAAAAATATTATGATACCCATCAAATTTCAAAACGTATGATTTCTTTCATATCATTTCTATTGAAATTAACTCAAATCATACATGTCATGCCCCAAACTCTGAGTCACGTGAAACACCCACAGACAACCAACCCGAAAATACACTCTCAAATAAAATCATACATGCATTGTATATAATCGCCAAATGGCATACTTTACACGGTTTCAATACCGAAAAAATATGTTACAACATACATGTAATAGAAAGAACAAAAAAGAAAACTACAACTCTTCCGCCTCTCCAGCCAACCCCGGATCAACCTGCATGACCGGTACCTGAAGAAAAACAAATCCTACACCGTGAGCCAAAGCTCAGCAGATACTAGATAACACCTGTAACATAAGCTAAATATGCTAGGAAAATGAGGTACAGTTTTAGACTCTCTTTCAAACCTTTAAAAATAATTTTCACATGCAAATAGGAAAGCGAGGATATAAACCATCTTTTGACTCACTCACAGGAGCACTGAAAACAGTTAAAAAGGGATTTTTAGATCGCGATTCACACGACTCTTAAAAATAATTTGAAATTTGGTCTATTCGTACCACAATGCAGTACATGCAATCTATGATACATACAACCGGCCCTCACACACCGCAACCACAGTCCTAACTACTCGCCCTCACACGCCACAACCACAGTCCTAACACTAAGATAAAGATCCGAACTCAAATACACATTCTTGGAATAAAACCATATACTACAGGGTAAAACCATAAATCACGGGGTAAAATCGCACACCATGGGGTAAAACCGTAAATTTTATCGTAATCCACGGGATGAAACCTCCGACGACAGGATTATACCTCGGTATAAATTCGCAAACCATGTCGCATGCTACACACGCGACTCACACCGCACCTACCACCCATGCAACATGCATCTCATGCATCCGTTCCTCATATTCCACATAACCATGCCTATAAAATTTTTGAGTTTTAAAGCATGCAACCACGGTACAC
>JAUMHN010446841.1:0-10987 GCA_032360265.1 Heliamphora ciliata
ACCTGTATAATCTGTCAGAACCTATGACTCGATCTTCCGTGCAGCACGCACCGAGTCAAATACTGGATAGAATATACAGATTATGCATTCATACATCATAAATATAAATATAAAATCATAAATACAAAATCATCTCAAATATTTCTCATTAATATGCCATGGATCCAGAATAAAATACATAAAAAGTATTACTTTTCAGTATACATTCCCAACAGCAGGTGCTTGTGTGGTTAAATAATTCCTAAAGATCGAGTCAAGATCTAAAAGAAGCACAAACAAGCAAGTCAAAGATCAAATCAGGATCTAAGAACTCGGTTGGGGATAAGATAATCAAGAGATTCGAGTCAAGATCTTAGAAATTACCTTAACCGGAAAGGCAACAACGAATTGATCGGTCGAGTCAAGACCTAACAACTCGAAATGATAACGGGATAAGGATAACTGAAAAGTCGAATCAAGACTTTAAAATCATCCTTATCGGAAGAATAACCACGAATTAATGGGTCGAGTCAAGACCTAAAAATTCGGGACGAAGCACGGGATATAAAAAAAATAATTAAAAGTCAAGTCACGGCTTAAAATTAAATTTATTGCAAAGAGAGACCACGAATTAATTAGATCAAGTCAAGACCTAAAAATTCGGAATAAAACACGGGATAATTAAAAGCCAAGTCACAGCTTAAAATAAAATTTATCGGAAGGAGTGACCACGAATTAATTAGGTCGAGTCAAGACCTAAAAATTCGAGATGAAACATGGGATAAAAATAATTTAAAAGCTAAGTCATGGCTTAAAATTAAATTTATTAGAAGAAGAGACCACGGATTAGGTCGAGTCAAGACCTAAAAACTCGAATGCCTAGCGCAGTAGGGCTTAGAGTTCCTAATCTTCTAAGATTTGCCTGGCGCACTAACGCTTAGGGTTTCTAGTTTTCTACTAGGACGTTTAAGGTTTGCCTAGCGCACCGGGGCTTGGGGTTCCTAGTTTTCTACTAGGACGTGCAAGGTTTGTCTGGCGCACCAGAGTTTGGGGAGCCTAATCTTTAGGGCTTGAGAGATTTGCCTGACTCACCAGGGCTTAGGGTGCTTAGTCTTCTTAGGCTTGAAAGATTTGCCTTGCGCACCAGGGCTCAAGATGTCTAGTCTTCTAGGGCTTGAAAGATTTACCTAACTCACCAGGACTTAGGGTGCCCTAAATGCCTAGTCTTCTAGGGTTTGAAAGATTTGGCTGGCGCACCTGGGCTTAGGGTGCCTAGTCTTCTAGGGCTTGGGGTTCCTAGTCTTCTACTAAGACGTGCAGGGTTTGCCTAGCGCATCAGGGCATAGGGTGCCTAATCTTTAGGACTTGAAGGAACCAAAGGTTCGCCACTCACACACGAACCTAAGGTTTTTATTGTCTTCAGTCATAGCTTTGCACATCACTTACTTGGTCTGCTCTTATATTTTCTGCTTGTCTTTTCCTTTTTAGGCTGGCTATTACATCAGAGGCTTCGGAGGTTTTACCTCCGGGAAGGTGTTGGAGTGGTATGATGCCCTTACTGCTCCCAGCTGGGCTATCATTGATGCCTTCGGCTTTGCTCGATTCATTCCTTTATTAGGTAGGACGAGCAATGACTGGGTTTGGCTGACAGCCCTGGCTGAGTGGTGGTGGAATACCACCAATACTTTCCACTTCACAACGTTCGAGGTTACTCTGACGCCTTTGGATTTTTCGCTGATCATGGCCATCCGAGTGGGAGGAACCCCCATTCCATTCGACCCGTCCGTCGCTCGTTCTGCTGACGCGCTGCTGTACTTGCTTGGGGCTATTCTAGTGCAGATGGACAGAGACCGAGTCCGATATACGTGGTTCTTTGAGCGCTTCAGACATTTTCACTGCACCGAGCTCCACCACTTCGAGTGGGTCGCTCGGGGCTTTTTAATGTATATGTTCGGTACCTCTTTATTTTTGAATAAGGAGAACACCATTCATTTGCATTACCTCGGCGGCCTCGCTTGTCTTGATCGGGTCGCCTCATTCGACAGGGGAGGAGCTTCTCTTGCCACCCTCTTCGGCTTCATGCGGACCTTGACCCGGTTCCCCCAAGAGCTCAGCACAGGGGGATACTGGAGGGTCTGGGAGGTATGATTTAGTTTCTGCGCATTTCCATTCATTTCTGTTATCCATTATTTATTATCTGCTCGCTGACATCTTCTCTTTTTCAGCTTTGGACTTATAAGTTCCTCGGGCTTCACGTCCCGGCAAACTCCGCGATAGACCCTTTAGTCATTCCCTGAGCGGCCCGGTGGTCCCGAGGCCTAAAGGGGAAGAAGGTTAGGGGGAAGAACATCGATCGATTCCAGGTATCATTGAACCGGCTGACCCCAAACCAGGTATTTTTACTATTTACGGCACTGTATCCTGTTCACTGTTGTTCACTACACTGTTCACACGGATCACTACACACTGATTATTATATTATACTGCATTCACTACTCACTATTTTTTGTATTGCACTGTACTTTGAATTGCTACAGGTCGATTGGGATGTCTGACGGGGAGTGGAGGATTAGGCCGGCGCAGATTTGATGCACAGTTGGGACCTCACCTCGAGGCGGGTCCTACTGGATTGTCCATTTGGTCAGGAGTATTATCTCGGGGAGCGAGTGATTCGCCAGTCGCTCGACCTTGATCACTTTTGGATACCAGTGGTTCCTCTAGTACGCATGCGTTAGACTGATCTTTTAGGTCACGTCAACCTCCTCCTAGAGATGGTGGGGACCCACGCCTCGGAGCTACTGGTGCCGGAGGGGGACTACACAACCTGGGCCCGGGCACATCTATTGGGACCCTTAGGACCTGGCCCGACTGCCCCTGGTGGTAGGAGGAGGGGACGGGCACCAGAAGCTGGTGATGCCGGTGCTGCTAGACTTGTTGCTGCTGTTTGTGATGCTGCTGGCGGGTATGAGAGGCCTAGAGATTCCATAGGATGTCCAGACCGTAGTGTATGGCTTCCCTTTTCCTCTACCAGTCCCCGTTCCACTAGCGCCGGAGTTTAGGGCTAACATCGTCTAGGTTTGTCTTTCACCTTTCCTTCAGTTGCTTACCCTTTTTACTTGTCTAGTTTTCTTGAACTGTTTTCTTTTATTCTTTGCCGATTGACCAAGCTTGGCTAGACCGTACGATGCTGATGGTCACCAGCCTTAGGGTATGGTCCGGCAGATGAATGCCACGATGTGAGCAGCCGGCATTACTTTCACGTCAGTGGCCATTGTGAGTATCTTACCCGTTCTTTCAATTTTTTTGCACTTTCTTTCATTATTCTGTTCTGAGTCTTACTTCTTTTTTGACAGCCTCCAGTACCACCTGCCGTCATCATTCAGCCACAGGCCCTTGCTCCTTCTCCTGCTCCGATCCTAGCACCTACTTGAGGTCGTCGATCCCGTGCCTCCACCTGAGCACGTGTCACGCCTCGATCCCAAGGCACGTGAACTCCACATGTTAACTTACTTCTCTTATAACCAAAACTTCTTTAATGATAATCTCTTGACCTTTGTTTGTGATAGGTCATCACTTAATCCAAACTCCAATATATTCTAAGTATATTTTTCAAAAATTTTGGCAGAATTTTCTCTCTATTTTAGACTATCCCAAATTTATCTGTAAACCTGTCAAACTCAAATCACAATATATACTTACGCACCGCCTGGATCTCTAGTCTCAATCACAATTAAAACTATTCAATACGAATGCCTCCGTGTTTTTAACTCAGACTTCCTAGAACTAAGTAAACATCCATTCTAATCCTTTCATGTAACAAAAATACTTACTAGAATTTAAAGTCTTAGAATACATCACTTAACAAAAAGGGTTTATAGCTCAAGTATAAAAGTCAACTTTTTATTATACAACTTTATTAATATACACATGTCGTTGCCAAATAAAAAAAAATCTTCATCTCTCTTCTTCACGTCACGACATACTTTAATTCTTCCCTTGATCATTCAAACCTGAAAAAAATGTTAAACAATGTTCTTGAGCCGAAACCCGTAGGATAAAAACTAAAATAAGTGCAATGCATGATTTGTGAGGAGTGGATGAGCAAGATATAATGCAATCACTTTCATTTATTCATTTTATTTATTTTTTAATTCACATACACATCTAGTTTATATCAACTTCAAAGATAATATAAATTTATTTAGATTTCTTGGCTTTAAATTTACTTAACTCATCCACTTACTTCGTTGTTAATTATTCCCACATTATAGTATTATTAAACTCGCTTCAGCGTCTTAACTTATTTATTAAATTTTCATTTCTATTCTTTCTTTTCTTTCTCATTAGTCACATTCGTTTTTCGTTATTTCTCTTTTCAATTCATCCATCTGTTATTCACATTTTCGTTTCATTCCCATTAATCCCATATTGAACCGACGTCGGGTGCAGCTTATAGAAATTCTTTCATATTTTCTAATAGGCTACACGAAGCCATTGGGTAATAGATATAGCTCTATAACTCACTATGACAAATTCACGTTTAGTTTACGAGGGCTAACCCGAGGGAACACGGTGCCCATTTTGCATAAGTTTTCGATCTTTCACCGCAGAGCTGTGCAAGCTCAACTTAATCACATTCACATCAATCATTCTCGGTTCAATATTTGATTAACCACATCATTAATTCATAATCATATCATTATTTATTAATAACCGGGAGTCCATCCCCCATTCCAACTTCACAATCACACCATTTTCAAATCAATATCACATATCCGTAACATTATCCATAAATCACAAGGAGTCCAACCATCCACAGGTTCCACTCCCAATTCAATTTCACCAGTACATATTTTGAAATTATTCTCTTCTCATTATAAATCCCAAGTAATGCTTATTGTTCATAAAATTATAAGGTTCAATTAATTTCATTAATCAATCATTATGCCATGCAAAAACCCAAAATTTCATACTTCTTAATTAAATCACAAGTTCTCGAATCACATTCTTTTAATCATTGTAATTTTTCACATCTTTTCATTTCAGTACCGTGAGTCTCAATTCTTGTCTCATACTCTTACATTAATGTCTTATTATTAACTTATCTTTATTACGTTTCCACTTAATAATTTCAATCCTATTTATTGATTCAACTTTAAGTCCATATTTCTCATGTCACAAAGTCCAAGTAAATGATCATAAACTTCACATTTAACATTTTATTGGATCATTCATCATTACCCTATGATTTCATCATAACTATATTCAATTCATAAGCTAAAACTCACAATGTAGATTGAATCTAAATACATCGTATAACCAATTTATGAAATCATCGTTCCCTAGCTATGAGGGGTGTTCATAGCATCTCTATGCCTAGATTCTAGTATAGATAGGTCCTTTTATGTCTTCTTGGTTGATCTAACTATTTCATTTTTCTTGGTGGCTGTTTCTGCAGAGCTGTTGATGTTTTTATTTTTTTTTTCGTTTGTCTTCTTTCTTGTGTACTACGCCTTTCTACGGTGTTTTTTTTCGGTTTTGTATAAGCCTTTCTAAGGTGTATTAATATTCCCATTTTTTTGGTAATTAAATGTGATATAAAAAAGAAAGAAGAAACACAAGTACAAGGGGCATACCTTAGGCCATACAAACCCCCACCAAGAACAAAGCCAGAAACAACAAAAAAAAAGGCTTTAGGCTAAGCCGGAACCAACCAAACAAGAAACAAAATACGCCAAATAATGGATGCCTAAACCCTAACACCAAAGGGCAATGGACTAGAAAACTATAATTACATCTAGATGTAATTTTCTCGAATAAATACATCTTATTTAATTAATTTGAGGTCTTTAAAAGTTAATTTTCAAGTCACTAGTTAATAAATGACGTGTTTCAAGTTTTATTAAGTTATATATATATCCCAATTCTTCAACTAGTGTTCCTAAAGTAAAGTCAATTACATCATCAAATAATGAAGTTCTCATTTCACCAACAACTCACAAGTTATTCCAAGCTCCTCCATTTAATACTCTATGGATATACATATATATTCAACACATTCTGAAATTTTATTTAATTGTCACGAGTTCTGTCAATTTACACACTAGTTTACTCCACCTGAAGGGAATCCTCCCAAATTTTGAGTTAAACCATGGCTCTAACGTTCTAACCCACTAATTTATTTCGTTTGAGCTGAACTTTTCACCATCCTAACTTATCCTAGGGAAATGCTTTTGATTAACCACACATTAAAATCTCTTCTTTATTTATTTCAAGCCACCCTTTTTTTTTCAATCCTTACCTTGTCAATTACACTCAACTAACCAGGTTTTTCTCCCGTCTATTTACTTATCATTTGATTCTCAAGTCACCAAGTTCTAATTATAAATTCTAACCATAGGTCACATTCTATTAAATCACAAGGCCCAACATTAATGTTCTAGACTTCCCTATTTAACATTTGCCCAAAATCTAAGGAATTAACTCTGCGAGCCTAAGATCCAATTTATCAATCATGGACTTACTTAAATGTTCCATTATTCATCAAGTTTTCCAATCTAACTGTACACTTAGTATACAATCTTTAATCTAATAATTTTATTTATTTGATGCCATCTCTCTAATTATTCATAGACTCCAACTATGTTTACAAATTGAATTATTCAAATTTTTTGGTTTAGCAAATGAAGTCGTATTTCAATTCTATATCCTGTTCCAAGATTAAGAGTATCGCTTACATGCCCTAATTTCACATTTGAATTCAAATATCAGAATATAAATTTAATCAAACTCAAAACTTAGAGTTTCATAAAATCTTAAGAAAATCAACACAAATCACCATAAAACACCTAATTTAGTCTAAACCCTACCTGTTTGAGTCCCTAGAACTTCGAAAACCAGCCAATCCCGCCACCTGAGGTTTTCGGCCACCTTGGAATTCTTCTCCTGGAAGCTTCAAACTGAAACCCTTGCTCCATGACCTTTTCTCCCACTCTTGATGCCTACAACGCTTCAGAATTCCGCCAATTGATAAAAACGCTAACTTTCAGGCCTTTTGAAATTCGTTTCTTAGACAGCTCAAATCTAATCCTCTTGATGCGTATCTCTTGAATCCTGAGTGGAAGTTTCCAATGGTGTGTGAATCTCGGCCAATTTTGTCACGCCCCAAACTCCAGGGTTACGCGAAAGCCCACCAAACACCGTTTATGAAAATAAAATTTGGAGTTGAAAAATCATCAACTCAAAAATATAGCATTTGGATAAAGAATTTCCAAAGTTCAACTCTCATAAACAGTAAACATGCATTCTCATACATGAATAAGTATATCGCCTCAAAGCGTACAAAACTCGCCTTCTGAAATAGGCATCACATGTAAACTACATGTCACAAAAATAAGAAAAACTATAACAAGTCTTTCATCACCGCTGCATCTAGGTCAACTCCGCATGTTCACCTGAAAAAGATTTTACAGCAAAATTTCACACTGTGAGCCGAAACCCAATAGAAACAGATTATATAAAGCTGTAAAGTAGGTTATGCAATCATAAGCATACAAGCTCAACCACAGGAGCCAAAAGGTTTTTCTCTAAAAAACCATCAGTTTTCCATCCTTGAAACTATGCATATCATCTTGACAGACATCATGGCACAGTTAAGGGAAAGCAGTAAAAATACAGTATTCTCCACTCGGATCACACAGCCGAGGAGAAGAGATAAAATGTAATCCTATGTACTACTCTATCACACAGGCAAAGGTAACAACTATAGACTCCTGTTCATTACCCAAGTCATCACTTAAGGCCTACTCGGTAATGACAAGTTTTATACGGAGTCATGATAACGCAATCGACTCCATTCACAGAGGCAACCGACTTAATTTATGGCTTCATAACTTGAGGGCCCCAAGCACCCACCAACCACTTAGTTTACGGGTTCACAACCTAAGGGCCCTAAGCACCCACCAACCTCGTTTACGGGGATTAACCCGAAGGCATGTAGGGATCTACTCTGCGCATGTTTTTAGACTTTCACCATGGAGCAATAGAAGCCCAACTCAACACACCCACTGCCACGGTACATGTAAAAAAATATTTAAAAACCACCCGTAAAATAATTTATACAACACATGTATAAAAAGAGATCCAATCCATCAACTATGGAGATCAAACAAAACATGTAAAAACATATTTTCATCAAAACGTTTTAGAAGTTGAGACTCAACCCCAAGGGCTAGCTCCAAACCTTCAATAAAACACGTTTTTTTGCAAAAATCGAACCTTTTTCCCAAAAGGAACCGAACCATTCTTCCCAAAGGAACCACCAAAAACTCAGGGTAAACACCCAGCACTTCAGTCGACTGACTCCAACTCCCAGTCGACTGAAAACTCTCGATAAAAAGCAAAAAAGAAAAACAGAACCATGTCAGTCGACTGACCTAGGAGGTTCAGTGGATTGTCCTCCCCAAAAGATGATCCAGTCAACTGATCAAGCCCAAAAAATGTTGTTAAGCTATGATTTTTGCTTCCAAACCTCAAATCAAGCCTCCAAACATCCATTTAACACCCTCGAACATTCGCACGTCCAAACCCCACATCAAAACCTCGAAAGAAAACTCTCGAAGCCTACTCGCTCGAGCGCTCACATGCCAGAAGGTTGGGCGCTCGAACGCCTAACGTCCGCTCGAGCGGACTGACTGCGCAGGGTCAAATGCTTTTGATCATATCTTCCTCATTCGAACTCCGAATTTGGTTGTTCTTGTACTCAAATCGAAACCCTAGATGTCCTCTTTCCAACAAGACTACTCTCACAAAAAAATTCTCATTATAAAAAAAGTTATGATAAAAATAGTGAGGGTATGTTAAAATTTCAAAACTATTTTGCACCCGTTTTAAGCCGAATGTTTTGGAAAAACATATTTTCATTCATATTGGTCCTTTTTACTAAATTCCTAATCCCTTGAGCTATGTATGATACACCTATGTATATATCTAATTTGAGTTGGGAGGTATGCATTGGGTAAATTGGTTGAGTTTTCTTTTACAATAAAATGGATTGATATATATCTATATACATGATGGGTGTATACCTATTTCAAATACTGTGATCTTCTTACTATCAACCTTGTGTTATTGGTACTTGATGACATTGAACTAATGATGTGAATTATGAGAAATCATATAATGAAAGTTGCGATACATGTGATCTGAGAATTTCATGGAAAATGTGAGTTTGGAATCAAAATGGTGTTTTATGGTAATAATTGGGAGAGGAACCATTTGTGGGTTGGACTATCGGATTTTTTTTAACCAATAATGAACCGTATGGATTGATGTGGACTAAGTTGGCCTAGCGGGTTTGCGGTGAAAGATCGAAAACTTGCGTAAGATGGGGACCACGTGCCCACGGGTTAGCCCCCGAAACGCGTGTTACGTCGCGGTGAGTTATAGAGCGACTCATTCCACAATGGCTTCGTGTAGCCTATTGGGGGCGAATGTGGTGATGTTTCTATAAGCTGCACTTGACACTGGTTCATTAGAGGAAATACGATTTTGTGAAAACCAAGAAATTAAAATGAATGATTTATAGACGAAAAACATTGAGATAAATGGAAGAAATTCTTGTGTGCGTGGGTGTGTGTGTTCAAGGGAATGGATTTGAATCATGTGCATATTTATTTCGGTTACACACATCACACCTCACAAATCATGCACTATATATGAGTTAATCTTTATCCTACGAGTTTCGGCTCACGTATGTTTACCAAACTATTTTAGGTTTCTAGGACCAAGGACGACACCAGGGCAAGGGATGCATTTTGAGAAAAAGCATGAAGAAAGATTGTGTTCTTTTGTAATCTATATCATGTTTGTACGCAAGCATAAATGGAGTATTGTAATGATATTGTTGTTGTAATGGACACTTGAAAACCCAAAGCATTTGATGGTAATTTTTATATGCATGAAGATATGGTTACATGTTGAAAATTGTTATTTTCTTCCAAATACATTTTGAGTTCAATCGTTAATGAAACAAATATTTAATTTGATAATTTCTTATACGGGTCGGTTTGGGGTTAGTTCATGGGTCCCCGGGTTCAGGGTGTGACAAAATGGTATTAGAGCTCTAGATTCGAATACCTAGGAGCCGTGGGAGACCTTATAGTATGTGACCTGTTTGACGAGGTTAGGCACCACTACACGGCATGAACTGTGTGCTTGCATGGGTTTGTGATTGAATTATCTTACACGTATTATGTGTTTATATGAGCATGGAGGGTTGAGTCTTAGGGTGATGTGGCATGCCATATGGCGACCGGTCAACTACTTTTGGATTCAAAATAGAAAAATATTTGACCGACGTTCTTTCTAAGAGAAATCTGAATTAGTTGCCCAGATTGTCACATTGCTCTGAGGCTTTCCCTCGGTATGTGAATATGTGTTGATGTGATGTGATTAGGAGGTGAGCATAGGGGTAGCTTGGCTTTAGAAGGTTAAGTTGAGTTTGACCTAGTTGGGTGTTGTGACATCATTGTTGTAGGGGTTATGCCCGTGCGACTAAGACGAGTTGTGGTCCAGATAGTGGTATAAGTGGTGGAATTATGACCCGGTGGTCAGTGATTGTGGTGGGTGTAAGTCTGTGAGATAGGTATTGATGTGAGTTGGGATGATTGTAGTTAGTTGCAGGTTGTGTGTTGTATTGTCAGTAGCCTGTTGAATTAGTTTGGTAGGGCTTTGAAATCTCTTGGAGGAGGTTCATTGTGGTTGGATGTGAGGTATAGTTATAGGCATGTTGAGGATTATGTACGCCATGAGCCGTGCTATGTCTTGAGCCGTGCTGTGTCATGAGTGTGTACCCCAAGATTGGGTATGGACGGGAGCATAGTGGACGGGAACATTGTGGAAGGGAGCATAATAATCTCCGGCCTAAAGTGTGTTAGAAAGTCTGTGCTTAGGCACGTGGTTGGGAATGTCCCTTACCCTGAGGGGTGTTATTGGTAACCACCGTGGC
>JAUMHN010446851.1:0-10987 GCA_032360265.1 Heliamphora ciliata
TAAATATTATCCACATTAAAGAATATTTATTTATAGGAAATGAAATATTAAAATCATCAAAATTAATTAATGAAGCACTTGGGCTAACAATTTGTATTATTATTGTAATTACTACTTTATCTTCTTATCTAGTCGCAAAATGTTGCACTTACACTAGGGTAAAACCAGTCTCAAATTATTATGAGTCTTGGGCTCAAAAAGATTAAACAGCTGGGTGATCTTTTTCAAAGAAGTTTGGTTCAATAATTTGCTCGATTTGAAACGTACTTTCTTTTCGTTTTGGTTTCTAAGGTATGGGTTATTACACGCGAGCCCGATAAGTAGTGAGAGTTTCCAAGTAAGAGGTGAAAACGAGTCAAAGTATGAGTCATTGTGAAGAGATTGACAAGCTACAAAGACGAGAAGACGAAAGATAGATCAATAGTACCAAGTTGAAAATAGTAGACTAATAGTACCAAGCTAAAGAAACTAACAAATAAAGTGACAATCTATCTCTGTATGCTTTGTACGCTCATATAAAATAGAATTGTGAGATATCTTTATGGTACTCTTGTTATCACAGTAGAGAGAATTATGAGAGGAGAGAGAAACACTCAAATCAGAAAGTAGCTATCTAAGCCACATAAACTCAGCAGTAGCATAAGTCATGGTACAATATTCAACTTCAACTTAGAACAACCAATGACATTCTATTTCTTATACTTCTAAGAAATGAAAAAGTCACCAAGAAACATACAAAAACCAGTATTAGACTTACAATTAAACATATCGCCAACCCAATCAAGATCATAAGTCCGTCTAATTAAAAATGAAGAAAAAGATAATAATAATAATAATAATAATAAGCTCTGAAAGAACTACCACAAACCTAACGTAAAATGTAGAGTAAGCAACCTAATAATGAAGTGAGGATCTGATATAAATTGACTAACGACATGAACTACATATGCATTATTGAGATATGATAGAACAAATAGTCAACTAGCTCTCGATAGACGGTAAGATCTTTAAGAAGAATGTCATCGAAAGTAAAGAGCTTTGCATGTAACTTAATGGGAATGTCAATAACCTTATCATCAATAAGGCAAGCACAATGAATTACCTCATTAGTCATTAGCATATTTAGACTGAGACAAGAGATAGTCTTTATATATTAAAGCAACCTCTATACTAAGAAAATATGAAAGAGTACCCAGATTTTTCATCTCAAACTCAAGAAGTAGATATCGTTTCGCTTCAATGATACTTGCAAAATTAATACCAATGCTGATCATTGTTAAAGATATATATTAAAGCCATACTTTTGTGTAATGAATTTTGGTATTTATTATATTCATTAATAGAATTTGTTATTTCTATTTTAATGAAAATCTGTATGAACAATATTTGCACTCATTATTTATTTAATGTCATGCATGTATGTCTTTTATTCTACATAATAGAGGATTTGGTACATAGAGTTTAGCTTACATACAAGATCATATTACTGGTTCATGTAGAATATAAACCTTTTATTCATAGTCATAGATGGAATTTGACACACTATCGGTAGGGCTGTAGCACAGCGTTTTAATAGGTTTGCTTGATTATGAAAAATGATATAGTTCCAACTCACTATGCTAGTATACTTTATATGTATTAAACATAATTATATTGGGGTAATTATTTTTATATTGACTGTATAAAATAATTAATACCCCATGATTATTATAAATGCTTATGCTCTTATTTACAAAATTATTAATAGACAAATATATTTAGTATTTATTATTTTGATTTATAAAAAAAGTGAGATCTATTATAGGTCAATAAGCTTGGTGAATTAGATAACGGCATTACGTGTATGGTAAATATTAATTAACGGAATCCACATCCCGGCATAGGGATTGATGATACTCACTTAAGAAAGATTCTAAGTTTTGATTATGTCAAACTTTACAAGTGAATTTTGTATCTAAAATCAAATAAGCTAAGTGCAAAGTCTTAAAAAAATTATAAGTGGTCGATTAAATAAAATTGTCAGTAATTTAATTTAATCGACGAGTATTTATAATTTGAACGTGGGGAGATAATTAAACATTTGATAACATGGTGCTCAAAATTTACTTTTGAGGAAAGAATGGGAGTGTAATTATAATTCTTTAGTGGTATAAATTATTTTAATTTGGATTGAATTACAGGTTTTTCTAATTACATAGCTGGATCTTATTTATCCCTCAGATCTCTACCGTAGCCTGCATATATGCGTTATAACCCTCTTGGCATCTAGGGTTTCATAATATTTTCGTGATATTGAGAAGAGGCGGCCGAGTTAGAATTAGGTCACGAAATTCATAGCCTACTCTCTATTCGATGTGCAGCCATACAGGAATATAGCCGAAGACTCGCGAAGGATTCCAAGTTCTTGCTCGTGGGCATTCATTCAACAGATTAATGTTCGAGTGCTAAGACGAGAACAAATCAGAGAGATTCCGAAAGTATAATCCTTATTCTGCCAAGCTATGATTTTTTATGGATTTTTATTTTTTTTGGTATAATCTGTATGCACTGTCATTAATTCCTTAGAACTCATTTCCCAACAATTATATCAACCATATATAATACTAAAATAATAGTCCTAGCAAAAGTGTGATAGAGGAAATGAACAAAATTATGAGAACTAGGATTAAATCAAATCTAAGTAGCAGTAGACTAGAAAGTATCATACTAGGCACGAAGAGATTGCTTTAAACCATAAAGAGCATAACAAAAATGGCATACAGAGTCAGTGAGATGAGAGAGACCCAGAAGGAGGGCGCATACAGACTTCTTCATTAACATGTCTAGGGCTATACAAAAAATTAAAAAAATTGATAATTCGGTCTGGTCCGGTCTGATCCGATCCATACGGTTCGGTTCGATTTTTATTTGTCACGATTCGCTTCCGGATTAAAAATTTTAAAATCCATTCTAAACGGTCCGGTTCTCGGTTCTATATTAATCTCACGGTTTCGAACCGGACCGGACCGATTCTACTTAATATTAAAAAATATAATATAATATAATATAATGTGTATATATATATATATATATATATATATATATATATATATAATATTAATAATTCTTAACCCTTGGTCCTTTTCATGCCTCCACTCTCCAGGCTCCCTCAGTCCCTCCCCCTTCGTTCACGTCTCAGTCCTCTGTCACTCAGTTCATGCTGTCGGCCTCGCCGCCTCCTCTTCGCCGCCTCGTTGCCTCGCCGCCACCGACCACGGCTTTAGACCCTTCGCCTGTGACCATGCCTCTCTCTCTCTCTCTCTCTCTCTCTCTATTGGAAGATTCAAGAAACCCTAGAAATGACGTCGTTCTCGGGCCCTTCCTCCGCCTTTGCGTCTTCGTTCTTGATCTGTTCAATCTTTCTTCCGTCTAATGCATGATTCCGACGAATCTATATGACTCGCTCGAGCTTGTGACGGTTTACTTTGTAACTTGGTTGACTTGCTGCATACTGATTCCAGAGTTCAAAAGCACGGTTTCGATCCGGAGACGAAATCCGTCACTCTCTCGATGACATGCGATTTGGTTTGGATTTCTTGGATTACAGGTCTTCTTCTTTTCATCTTCTTGTATTTTATCCCATTCTATTGAACCTCTCTCTCTCTTTCTCTCTCGCACACAATCTTTAATCGTGCATTGTGATTTTTGTGCGATATATTTACAAAATCAGATGTTCATTCTCGTATCACTAAAGCATCGATCGTGGTTGACGCAGTATGTAATGAAACATCCTAATCTCTAGCGAATAAGATGTCACCCAGTTCTGAACCGTTAACCGAACCGTGACCGATCCGTTTTCACGAATCGGTTTCAGTCCAATTTCGTTACTTGAACGGTTCGAACACAGTTCTAAAAAATCTAGAACCGTTGGTAACGGTCCGGTTCTTAATTTCTTAAAGAACCGATCCAATCCGGACCGTGTGCCCCTAAAGATGTCCATTGAAAAAAGCATTCTTGATATCTAGTTAGAAAAGAGGTCACTGGCGAACCGTGACAACAGAAATCCAAGTATGAACTAAAGTTGTCTTAGCCACAAGTGTAAATGTTTCCTAGTAATCAATTCCATGCTCTTGAGCAAAATCTTTTACAACTAATTTGGCCTTATTGCACTCCAGTGAACCATAAGAAGAAGTTTTTAACCATATCAACCCACTTATAGCTAATGAGTTTTTTATCGATAGACAATGGAACCAACTCCCAAGTACAAGTCTTTGGAAGAATAGTTAATTCATTTTACATTGTAATTATCTAGTTGGGAATAATAGTGCCATTCAAAAGGAACATGATCCACAAAGGCAAATGAAACTGTGTTATAGGTAGTTGATGCGAGCTTAGGAGAAGCTTGCCTACGAGAATACACTAACGAAATAGATGGAATAACATAAGAATGAAACGTAGGGGGAAAATCAAAACATCAAGCTATGAGTAAACTTTTTAAATGACACATTATTCAAAAAAAGGCCAATATGAATCATATTCTCTTTAAAAATAGGGACATAAATCCATTTAGATATAGGATCATAACATCTATATCCTCTCTTGTGAATGCCAAACTCTAAGAAGACACGAAGAGTTGACCGAGCACTAAGTTTATTGTGCTACCTTTTGGGAAGAAAAACGAAAAAAACCTAAGAAAAAAACTTGTAAAAAGGAGTAAATAGGAACGTGACCAAAGGAGAGTTCCCAAAAATAAGAAGAGTGGGAATATGATTAAGAAGATATGGATGTGCTAATGTTTTCTTTTAACTCTACCATTTTGTACTGGTCAACTGAACATGAACGCTGATGAATAGTACTAGATGTAGCTAAGAATTCACTGAATTCTATTAAGAACTACTTCGCACCCAAATGAGAACAAATAATTTGTATGGTGGTAGAAAACTCACCTGAACAACTAAATGAAATGTGCAATACGTACGAGAAATAATCCTATTTGTGAAACATGAGATAGACCCAACAAAAGTGGTTGCAATCACCAATAAAAGAAACATAGTACACAAATCTACCATTTGTTGCAATGGAATAACCCTACACATTAGTATGAACAATAGAGAAAGGAGATGTAGAGAAGGATGTGTTTTTAAAAAAATGTAACTGTGACATTTTAGCAAGTTTACGGTCACTACACTTGGGGATGTCCCTAGTAGTTATTTACCTAAGTGACCAAAGTTGCTTGAAATTTTTAAATGCTTACTAAACAAATGACCTAACATAGAATGTCAAATAAAAAAAAGATGAATTTTGATCTAAAAAAAGATGAAATAGTAGTACAAGAGGTATCACAGGAATGTGGAGGGTCTCCAAAATATTTAAATCACCAGCCCTATGCCCAATTCTAATATGCTTTTGGGACTTGTGATCCTAAACAACACAACATGAGGAAGAAACTAAAGCATCGAAATTGGAATTAGAAGTTAACTAATATATAGTCAAATAACTAACAATTGTGGCATATAGAAAACATTAGTAATAGACAACAAATTAAAAAGATAAAAAGAGATAACCGAATTAATAGAAACAACATGTATAAAAGATTCATTTACTGTACAAATAATGACGAGAGAAGAAAGATGAACACAATAACTGAGACTGGACAAATTAAGGTCACATGATAAGAAGACCCATAATCAAATATACAAGTAGTGGATAAAATACATATGAAATATGAACCATGCAAACCTAAATTAGAGTTGGTTATGGTAGAACCAGGTGGCCGAGTCTTAGAGAATGCAAGCATAGTCTAAAACTGGTAAAAAAGTATCCAAAAAGTTTCGGATAATTCAACCAAAAACTTTAGTGTCCGGTTAAAGAAGCACATCTCTAGTGAAAATATCGTGTTTAGAATCATGCAATAATCTCACACCAAAATTTCAGAAAAATGCATGCGAAAATATATTATAGAGTAGTGAACTATACAACAAAACTCAAATGAAGGTCTGCTGCAATAAAACCTAGATATGGTCGAACGGAGGGCCGATGTATGTCGTTAGAGTTAATAAGGGCCCAATGAAATACAATAAAGCAATAATGGGTCAAGTCGATCATTGTGGGCTACGCCAAAAACCAGATATGGTTGTTGAGAGTAGGGACGAAAACATAATGGGTGTGTTTGGAAATGCTACTACTAGTAGCTTTTAACTTTCTGCCATTAATTTTAAGTATAAGTTATAAGTTTTTTCAAACACTCACAACTTTTGTTATAATTTATAACTATTTTTTTTTATTTCAGCTACAATTACAATCTTTATCAAAAACTCACAACTTTTGCTATAAACTGCAATCTATAAGCTACTAGTAATAATCTTGCCAAACATCACCAATAGGGCCATGGGGGGCCAAGGCCACCCTTGATGTTGAAAAACCTTTCATGGCTACCCTATAAATTTAAGCTCATAAATTTTTTTAATAATAGGATGCCCCCCTTTAAATCAGTTTATTAATTTTTTTGGATTTAAAACTAAAATGTAAAAGAATTAGATTCGTTAAAAAGTGGTTTTAAACTGCCATTACATAGAAAAAAATGTGATTTTTGAACTGTTGATTTTTTTTAAAACTTTAAGCAAAAGGTTAAAATATGACTTTAGACCACAAGACAAACGAGGCTAAAGTAAAATAAAAAATGGTTCCCTTGAAATTAAATTTGTAGATCTGTCCACGTCAAACGAAATCGTTACTTTGTCCCTGGCTAAGAGAGTACAAAAACACAAATCTATAACCATATCTGATCGGCAAAGGTCAAAGACCAGCTGATGGTAGCTGTAAACTTTTCAATGGTGGTCAACGAATGTCGGATAGGAGTCGACAATGGTCGTTGGGAGGTTGGTGGTGGTCGCTAATGTTGGAAGAAGACTACGATGAGGTCCGATGAGATAAACATCTCAGGCTATAACCAGGTTTAACACGCAAAAAGGGTCATGAGAGAAGCAAATGCAAACAAGAAAAAGAAGCTTGTGATACAAATGTGAACACGAAAGAGCTATGATCTAGGGTTTTAGAGATCAGAACTTTGTCTTACAAAGGATGTTCGAAGATGCGAAGATGCGACGATGCGAAGATGTTTAAAGTTTTTCGACATAAAGATAGCGTAAAGATACCGTCGACTTATTAGGCTAGGTATGTGGGTCTGATACCTTGATTGAAAAGAGAAGAGAGAAAATAAGCTATTTTCTAATAAACAAAATGCTTAAATACTAAAAAAGAGTTGCACAACATATATAAGACAAAACCTGAAACCCTAATTAGTTTTAATGACTAAACTACCCTTTAACTAACAAATTAATAACAAAAATTACATTTTCACATTAGGCACCCCATATCATCCATTCGGTACTGTATTTCTGTATAAAATGATATTCTTAAATTAAGTACTTTGTCTTTGACGACTGCTTATGAAATTGAATTGGCATTTAAAAAGAATTCAAATTGCATCAAATGTCTACAAATCCCATGTTTGGGAGTTTGCAACTTGTCTAGAGGGATGTTATATCCATTTATTCTATGAGAAAGCTGTAAATGTAGGAAACATAAATATTGACAATTAAGGATATTGAGGTTAATTCGTGTATTGCTATCTATTTACCTCAAAATATGTGAATCGTCAAAAGACGTTTTAGTCTAGTGAGAATGATAAAGACTAGTATTTTATAAAGACTAAAAATAAGAGGTAGTGGGTTCAACCATGAGTGTTTTAATCCCAAGATATGCTTTATCTTATGGAAAGCAATAAAATATTGGTAATCAATGATTGAAATTAGTTGATAACAGTGGTCAACCATGTGCATTTTTTCCCAAAATTTTGTTATTCGTCAAGAAATCTTTTGTTCTACAGAAGCAGTAAGTTTGATATTTAAATGACTGAAATTAAAAGATGGTAAATTAATCTTGTGGTTTTACTCCAAGATCTGCTACTCGTCAAGAGACATTTTATTCTATAGAAAGCAATGAAAACCTGATATTGAAAAGAAGTTTTTAGAGAAAAAAAAATGTGGTTTTGAAAGGGACCAAGACGTAAATGGCAACTTACATATCCGTGTGAGGAATTAGGCCCGACATAGTTCTCGTGTGAATACTTAGAAGTTGGTGTAGAAATGGATTTGAAAGGATCATTTAAGTAAACTAATTTGAAAATATTTTTGACTGGGTTCAAGCCGTAAATGGCTGCCTACACATCCATTCCAGAAATTAGGCCAAACATAGTTTGTCTAGTTATGATTAAGAAAAATGTGTTTAGCTTTCAGATTCTTGGTACAGAAGATCCAACTAAGTAGCAACTATAGAAAATATTTTCTTAAGCTAACGGTTGTGACTGTTATAGCGACGAGATATTAAAAATGTGTATTGAATGTCTCCTCAAGTGAGAATATATTTTGAGATTTCATTGAAAGTAGAACATAAGAACCTTAACTCAGTAATGCAATATGGGTAAAGTAACATCATGTTATTACTCATTATCTATAGTACTAAAAGTAAGAATTTACGCATTTCGACTATATAAAGTGCATAAATGTGAATGGAGCAACGACGTGACATAAAATAAAAAAAAGCTGCATGCGAGTAATATTGTATTCAAATAGATATTTTCACTGCGTGAGTTCATACTCAAGATTATTCTTGTACATATTAGGAGGATTTCTAAGATTAATTTGGGTAGATTCCTGAGGTTACCTTCGATGAATTCTGTCGGTGTGATGCACTAAGGATTTAGTGATGCGAAAATCAAGTAGAAAATGGTGCATAAGGATTCAACAAACAAGGTTTAAGACGTCTAGGTTGAGGATTTGACTAGAGTTTGTGAGTTTTGTAATAGTTCATTATAGTGCTTAATTACCTAGACTTAGACTGATCCTGTAGTTTTTACCCGCTTTGGAGTTTTCTATGACACTCCAAAATTCAGAAACATCAAGAGTACAATAATAATAAGTTTTACTTAAAAGAAAAATATTTGTACATTCTCATTCCAAACATTGAGTCTAAGTCATTACATCCCAAAATATTAGGAGTGTTTGAGAAGTCCTGAGCTTAAACTATTATATGCCTCCAAAGTATAAGTGTTAAAAACTCAAACTAGGAATTGAAAAAGGACACGATCCAACCCTTCTTGTTTCCTCTAAACTTCTATGATTGCATGAACTCTTTTGGGTTATACTCCTCAACATGTCTTTCTTCTTGAACACCTTCCATGAAATGCTCATGTGTCACGACCCAAAAGCCATAACAAGGAAAAACGAGAGGAAAGAAGGAAATATTTAGAAAATACCAATTACCAAACCATTTTCCTTAGTAAAAACCTCATTTAGATCAAAAGGATGTTTTGTTAAAATGACGAAGTTTTAGAAAAGTGGACTCCTGGGGCTCCAATTTGAACAAAAGAAAGATCCAAAAGCTTTTAAAAGGAAGGAGGTGCACCACTATTAAAACAGGGGAAAAAGTTTAAAACAACAAAATTTGGCCACACAGACCAATCGCGATCGGTCTGCTGTAGCTTGCAGCATTTCGAATCTGCAACAGAGAAATCGAGGCACTCCCCAGGCCACTTGATGGACTGCTCAAGCGGTCCATCGATCCATCTAGTACCACTTTGATATTTTTTAAAAAAAACTTGACACCCCAACCTTCATCCAAACCCATTTTCATCATAAAGTATGCCGCAGGGCTATTGAAAACATAAAGTTTGATGAGAGAAGAAGCCTAAAAGCCAAGTATCAAGAGATTTAACATATAAACTTTGTTAGAGTTGTATACTGAAAATTATGCATTTTATTTTGATTTTAATATTTAATTTTATTTTAATAAAATTAATTTTTCATTTTATGACAATCTTAATGAGCGATGTATACAATATCATTTTTTTTAATGTTATGGATAAATGTCATTTATTTTGTATAGTATTTAATCTAGTGTGTAGAATATGATTTGTACACAGAAAATCATATTATAGGTTCTTGCAGAATATAAGTATTTGTTCACAATTTAGATGGAAATGGATAAACCATCGGTATAACTGTAGCACAGAGTTTTAATAGGCCTGTCTTGGTTACGGAAAACAAATAATAGTGTCGTCTATTGTTCTGACTCTTTGTGCTAGTACACTTTATGTGTATTGAACGGGACAATATTGGGGTAATTAATTTTATACTGATTATATAAATAAATTCACACCCCAAGGTTATTATGAGAATGCTTATACTCTTTATCCTAAAATAATTATTATTTGCATATACTTGATATTCGTTATTTTGATTCATTAAAGGGTGTGATCTTATATGGGTTTATAGTCCCGGTAAGGTGGATAGCGGTATTAATTATATGGCAAATATTAATTATTGACGGAATCCACGTCTCGATAGTTCGGGATTGACGATACCCCCTTAAGAAAGCTTATAAATTTTGACCGGGCCAAACCCTGCAGGTAAAATTGGTTATTCGGCGGTTATATAAGTTAAGCAGAAGGGTTTAAAGAATTTTAAAATGACGATTAAATTAAATTGTCAGTAATTAAATTTAATTGACGGGTATCAAGAATCTTAACGTAAAGAGATGAGTTATGCATTTAATAATAGGAGCTCAATGCAAATTGATCTTGAGATTATGGCTTAGAGTGCAGTTACAGTTCAATAGTGGTGTGAACTGTAATTTAGTATTTTATAAAAATTACAGAAATCTCAAGGAGGTTTGCATATTTACGAAAACCGCTAGATGGGTATCTGTGTCACACTAGAAGTCTAAATCATAATTACTCTACAGGTCCCTGCTGTAGCCCTATAAATATGCGAGTAGGCTGAACCAAATTCATAACTCGTCTTTCAAGATTAAGGTTGATTAAGATCTATCGGTACCAGTTCTCGAAGAATCGTAGCCCACACTCGTGGATTAAATTCGTAGTTGGAGAATCGACCAAAAGGTATTCATCTAAATTAACTGTGGTGGCACGGGTTTTATTTTTGATCGT